>JAIPRN010005036.1:0-12218 GCA_025469175.1 Geopemphigus sp. TES_GeoC_2020 | reverse complement strand
TATATATATATATATATATATATATATATATATATATAGAAACTCGCGTAAAAACTACGCGCGCGCACAAAGTATACGGTGCATATTAATAAGGTCGTAAAATTCTAAGGACACCGCCACCGCCGTCGTACTCGAGTAAACAATACGCAATCGTGTACGTATATGTGCGTATCGAATACACATATATATATATATATGTAAATAAGCGTATGTGCGCGAGCGTTATTTTCTACGGCCGACGACGAGACCTCCGTGTCGTCGTCGACGACGGTATTACGCGTTAGTATACGTGCGTGTTGAAACGTGAGTGCGCGTGTGTAAAGTTACAACGATTTTCAATCTAAAAACATAAGTAACGCGTCTGTATAGTTTAGGCGGGGCGAGTTAATTTCTTTCTTTTTCGAAACTAGTCAAATTTCAATGATCGCGTACGGAAACGAGCTTATTTCGGTAAACCGTGTGACTACCCGGTATTCACGGACCACCGCGTCACGTGTGGCCGTCGCCGATCCAAATGTACGGCGGCGGCTGTAAACGAAACAAATCGATCCGACGAAGTTTTTCCCGAAAGTCGAATACTCGCCGCATTCCGCGACGACGTTGTCCTTTAGCGGTAATATGGACGACCGTGATACGTCGTTCCCTCAAAACCGATTACGTTCTCCTATTCAGGTTTTCAACAAGCCCGCGTTAAATATGACACGAACAGGGTAACCCCGCTACACCGAATATCTTGACTATCGAAACCAGCCGCTCGTTACACCCACATCGTTTTCCCGGCGCGTGTCTTCGGCCGACCGACATTCGAACCGACCGGGCGGATTGGTTTCGCCAAAAGTCGTGACCGATTACCGGACGACAAGCTTTCCGTTTGTCTAACCTCGTCGAAAATATCGATTGCGCCGGCCGGGCACTCGATTATGCGGCCGGCGTAGAGCGCGGCGGCGGCTACCGTACGCGGACGGTTATTTTTCTTCGGTCGTTCGAACGTCCGACGGTACAACCCCGCAGACCGCCGGTTTACGCGTTCGCGACCGCCGCGTGCGGTCCAAATACGTCCGGTAACATATCGTCCGACCGGCCGCCGCAGACGCCGCGGTTTTCGTTCACCGGGATCGTTCGCCGTCCACCTCGGGGTCTCCGGACGATTCGAAATCGTCGGTGCCGAACACGAACGTGTCCGTTAGCCGAGACGCGCGCGGTTTTCGTCAATCGATTTCTTTCCGAACGGTTTCGTCGAACACGTACGATTCTCACGGTATCGAAACGAAATACGAGACGATCGTTAAACGCACGCGTTATACCGTAACCGCGAACGTGCCGTCCCGGGCCTACCCAGTGATGGACCAGTACGTAAACGGGCGTGTACTCGCCAAATCCGTGACCGAAAGTTACCGGGTTAACGTGCCGGAGACGGCACACCACGGATGGGGCGGCGAATCGCGTCAACTCGGTAACCGACGTTTCGAACGATAACCAGCCGGAATACCTGGTCCCGAAATCGGTGCCCGCGTATATCGTTCGGCCGCCGTCACGGTTGGATAATTACGGCGGCGTGCCAGGGGTACACGCGGCGTCATCGTACGCGGGCAGAACGTTCGGTAGAACGGGACGGTAATCGATTTGTAACCGCCTGCAGAACTACGGCGACCGCGGCAAATTGGGACGCGACGGGATTATTCGATAATCGTTTTCCTTAAAAGCGCACGACTCCAACGGCCCGTCCACCCACCGTCCGATCGCGGACATGTTGTCGTACGGTCGTAAAACTTGATTCCGCCGAACTCCCTTCAATCGTCGTTATTAGTCCCGTTCGTCTATTGAAAATTACGCGCTCGGTTGTTCCGCGAATTTGCATACGATCCGTCGACGGGCGCTCGCGACATTTAATATTAATTCGTCGCGTCGCCCGCGATTGGGAATTGATGTTGGCCGTCCGCGAAAACCGTTCGGGACAACGGCGAAACGATCGATTTTCGACCACCACCCCACCCTGCCATCACGGACACCGGTTAAGAGGTTACATAACCTAACCGTGACGTGACCGAACGGCGCGTGGGGTCGTCGCGAAAAACGGCTGCAGGCGTCACGCGTTAAACCGAACGCGAACATTTTGCCGAGCATAAGCAATTCGCCGTGTTCTCGGGCGCCGGTGAGAGGGGAGGGCTAATAAAACGAAAAACAGCGGCACGGTTTACGTCCCGACAAAGCGCGAACGTTACGTCGTTCGTATTTACGGTTTTCGATTAAAATAAATAATTTACGCGATTCGAAATTCCGAGCGAATAAGCGCGCCCGATGGTTTATAGTTGCGTACGCCCCCGTATACTTACGTACATACAAATGAACTTATATCGGGAAATAACATTTTCCGATGGCGTATATATATATATATTTATAGTTTCGTTTACAAGTCCGTTTCACGTACAGCGCGAATGTAATTTTTAAACGGATTATTCGATTCGAAATATATGTATATATAACGTAAATAATAAATATATTACGTACGTAATACTCGGGAATGGTAATTTTTCGGCCGAAAAAATTCTCTCTACACGTCCGTCCCGTTTTCGAATTTTTTAGGAACACGCCCGCCGGCTTCATGCCCCCGAGGCTTTCCAGGTCCGAAAACCCGTATACCACTTTGCCGCGATTATCGTCTGGATTTTCGGGACGAATTAAAAACGAACGGTGCCGACGAACCGTCGTAATCGTACGAGAAATAACGATCGCCGCCGTCGCGACTATTTCCGCGGCGCTCGGAGGACGGCACGCGGCTCCTCCGTTCGTTTTCGGAACGTCCCGAGCGCGACCGTATCGATTCGGCTCTCCGTCGGCGCGTCGTCCGTTCCCAGAACGATTTCCGAATTGTCGAAAAACCGTATCGTACATCTCGGCGACCATTCGCGCGGTGCGCCCAACTTAACCGCCCGGAAACGATGTACCGGCCCGGTTATCGTTAGCCGACGATTTATTATCGTCGCGCGAATAAGATCTATCGATTCGGCGAAAACGCGACGGGAACGGTTTCCGGTTCGTGTACACGCGCGTTTATCCGCCGTACGCGACGTTCGAGCGTTTTTCGCGTTTTCGGCGACCAATCGGTTAGACGGGTCGAAGAAGAATCCGCCGAAAAGCTCGCTGGCGCACCGATAATACGAACAATACGATCGGCGCGACGGAATCGTTTAACGGAAACGGCCGAGCGTCGCCGGTTAGTTTCTGGCCGTTTTCGATCGTTTGTTTTTTTTTTTATTATCCGTTTCGTCGATTCCGAAAACCGAGTAGGCCTTCTAGTGTCACAAACAGAACACGTTTCGACGACGTCCGAACAATACCGGTCCCTGTAATCGTCGAACGGCGTTGTGTCGCTACTTCGCAATTACGGGCGCGCTCCGATCGCCTAATTAATCGTCGTAACCGTCGCGTACACAGAGGGTGTTTACTCCGTGTTGTCACCTTTCCGTCGCCACTGTCTCGGCGCCGTCGGGACGGCATTTGTGTGTTCGGCGAACAATACACGTCGTACCGTGATTTGAAACCATCGGGCGGACAATACGACGGTGAATTGTTCGCGGCGAACGGTGACGCTATGTACCGTCGGAAGTGCAACGGTCGCGGCGAACACGTTTCGTTCGAACACTCGCGGGTCGCGTATTTCGATTCCGCCGGGTCCGTGCGAACACAAAATAACGCACCGCCGCGGTATTTCGCGTGTACGTTTGCGTGCCGAGTACCAACGTAAAGGGTTTCGTTTTTTAAAAAATTTACCGGATCGGGTGAAAATTCGGAATTTGTCGACGAAAATTCGGACGTTTCCTATTTTCGGTCGGACAAAAGTTCGATTATTTCTCGTGGCCGAAACACGCGCGGGGTCCGTAGCGCCCGTGTAATTAGACGACCGCGCGCGACTTGTCTACGAACGGTATTCGTAACGAACCAACGCGATCGACATTCGTCGTAATCGACGATTACCGTTCATTTTCGCGGACCGTTATCGCGCGGTTTATTCGTCCGTTTCTCGTCGCCCAAACGATCGGCCGACGCGATTTCGCCGAGAGTCGTTGCCGCGCCCGCGCAACGGCCGTCGTTAAAAGCAATAACGACGCTACCGTTTTTATTTATACGCCGAGAACGGCCGCGTTATTATTATTATTATTATTATTAATCCGGCCGGCCCGTGCGCGTCGTTTCGAATTAACATAACGAACGTCGTGTACGCTCTATAAAAAAAAAAAAAAACGTAACCGCGCGTATTATTTTTTATTCCCCCCCCCCCATTCCAGCGTACGGTTATACCGGTTACCCCGTTGCGAAATCGTCGCCAAAATTGTTTTTAACCGGCGTTCAAAAACGAATATTTATTCGTATTCGTCTCGATATAATTTCCCGCCTAGCGCTCGGTTCACGTACGATAACGAAACGCTAATCGAATTTCGGGCACCGACGTTTAATCTCGCGGAAAACGACCAACACTTTCGACGATAGTGGGAAGAAACGTACGTCGTTGAACGGTCCCGAATGTCGCGCCTAACCTGAGCGTCGCGGGCGTCGTAGCCGACCGTTTTTTGTCGGCGGTACGCCCGCGTGCACCGTAAATAAACGGACCGACCAATAGGCCAACGGTTTTACGATTGTGTAGTTCGTCCGTCGCCGCCGACCAGCTGACACGACGGTCGTGCTCTTGGCGGCGTGCCGTTAAAATCGCGCTTACCCTCTGCCGGAGGATCCGCGTGCCGACGACGTGATCTTTCGTGTCGGCTACTCGGGGAGGAAGCCCGTCGTTATATTTTCCGAAATTTCGGCTCTTCCCGAACGCGCGTATTAAACGGAACGCGGCCGCGCCGGAAGTTTATCGGCGCGTTTTACGGCCGTTCTCGTATTATTATCATCATCGGGCCCGTACGTCGTCGTAAAATGTTTAATATATTTCGAAAAACTTCCGCCGTCCGTTTTTACGACGTGACGGACCGTCTTTTATACGAATGTCGTCGTATTATCGGCGGCCCGGCGACGTTCACTTCGTAATACCGAAATATTAGCGAAACGAAAAACAACCGATACCCGAAAACTTCTCCCGCGCCGTATTATTATTATCGGCGGTCTCGGCGTATAATTCGAACTTATTACGGCGGAACGGTGTATGGGGGTGGGAGGGGGCGGGGTAGTCGACGCTGGCCACGAATTAGCCGGCGGGCTCGTTGCCAAAAGTGCACGGCCAAAAAAACAAACGGGAAACCGGTCGGTACCAACGTGTGTTAGCTATACGTTAGTTATACCACGGGTATATTAGGCAACAGCGCCTTTTTTTTTTGCTACACGGCATACCCTCACTGGCCCGGAATGCCTGAAGGCAGTACCTCGGACTAATGAGTGGCCATCGTTTATTGAAAATACATATTTTACATATTTACAATGCTTAATGAGAAGGGCGAGACAACGCGAGCTATCCCCGCGTTGTTTGACCTCGCCCCGTCGTACGTCAAATGTAATTAACGATAGTTCTTAAAAACTAACACTTTTTAAAAACGATTACGTGAATGACGCGCGGTGACAGGACAATCCCCTGCAACGGGACAGCCATTTACGTATTCCTTTACGAAAAGAATATAAAATAACGTTTTCGTCCCCGATTTAGCGACCTCTTCCTGCGGCCACGACGGAGTTGTCATGCCAAGAGTTTGTCTCAGCCGTTCGGCGACTTCCTTCCAGGCAACAGCGCTTAAATATAATGGCCGCTAAACGGCCGGCTCGTAAATTTACCACGGCGACGAGAAACGGAAAACGTTCGTTTTTATCGTATCTACGTTACGGGCGTGAATCTTCAAAAGTCTCGTACCGATTTACCGCCAATCCCGTACGTTACGATATCGGCCCAAAACGTTCACGAAAATGCCGACGCTCCGGACGGACCGACGCGCGTGTTTTGTATATATAACGGCCCGTCCGTTTCCGGTCGGAACGTATCGCACGGAGGCGTAATCGAAAGCTAACTGGAATCGTTGGCGTTCGGATTCGTTTTTTTTTTTTTTGGTTTTTTTCGTCCGTCGCCGTACGGATATTATATATTACGCTCGAACTATACACTGTCCCCCATCCCCACCGCCGTGCGCGAACGAGCGCGTACACGTTTTTTACAAGTTAAACGACGAAAATAGTTTTCCGCCCTCCCAACCCGACCGTATTCGGTCGCGTTCCGCGGCCATTACGGCGTAATTATTATTATTATCGCGTCCGTTTCGCGAAAGTTCGGCCGTCTCCGCGCTAATTTAAATACCCCGCGTATAAAATACGACCGTCGAGAGAGTGGCCAGGAGTCGTTTCAAATCGTAAACAAACGTTTAGCACCGCTATAAATAAAGTATCGCGTTCGTAGTTTCGATTCGTCGTGGAAACGTTCGTGTATACACGGTGCGCCAACTTCGACGTATTTCCCCATTATCGCCCGAAATATCGTTTTGATTCCCGCGGTCCGTACGACACGGCTATCCCCGCGTCACGTCATCGTATAAATCAAACGTGAACGCGCGCTTCATTTTGGCTATTTACCGGCCCGTCGCCGTTATAAACGCGTATTAATCGTACCGACGACAAGCTGGACGCGCGTACGCCACATCGTTTAAATTCGTTATATCTATTGTCGGTTCGATTTCCGAACGGGGCGGGGGAGGAGGGGCCGTTATAAATCGTACGAGCGGAAAATTCTCCACCGCCCGTCCGCCCACGGTCGTCGACGCCGCCGATATTGCCGCGCGACCGACGTTGAAAAAACCGAAACGGAAATACAGGCGTCGCCCGTGTACATTTCGTTCCGTTTAACGCCCAGCGATTTGTACACGAATTACGGGCGACGAGCTGGCGCTGTATCGGAGCCGATTAGTCAACGGTGACTCGATATTGGTCAGGGGTGGTGGAGGGCTATATTTCCGTCGGGCGTCCGATTCATTTTACCGCGACGACGTTGGTCGGCGCGCGTTCGCGGGCGTCCACGGCTTGTTAAAAGCGAAACCGAAACGCGTTTCGATCGCCACGACACGTTACAATCGTTACGAAAATGAGGAAACATGTCCCGAAATCGCGCCAAGTTTGTTATTGAATTCGTACCGTCCGAGGCCAGTTTAAATCTGTTTCGGTTACGGTCCGACGGATGCTAAAATAACTAATATTCGGGTATAGACCATGCAATTATGTCACAAAGTACGAACTGTACAATTCAATCTACCGACGTTTGGCAATGGTATGTGTATATATTTGTGTGTGTGTGTGTGTGTGGGCGAGGGGGGACACGAGAATTACGTATGGCGTTTGTGTACGGTGAAGAGGCCGAGGCGTTTTTTATCGCACGAAAAGGCCGCCGCCATAACGACACAAAACAACAACAACAATATAAAGACGTACCCGCGCGTTTAATCCGTTCCCGAAGTCATTGTCATGTAAATTTTTCAGCCCGCTCGCTGGCGTGTACACTTATTGTTTTCCAGTTACGAACGCACCGGCGGTCTCGCGTCGGGTCTCACGATAATTTCCCCCACCCTGCTCCCTCGTATATGCGAACGGTTTTATTTTTCCGTCGTTTTTCGTATTCGAACATAATAACACGGAATAATTTTCTAATATGTATATATACGTAAAGTTCGGCGTACGGACGACTCGATCGAACGTGCACGAATAACGCGCCAGCGTTTCGCAAACATTTTCCGGCCCTAGTAGGATTCCGTGTACCTCCGTGTGTATTCGGTTTCGGGGTTCGTCGCCGTTACGTTCTCGCGTACACAAGATCGTCACGTTCGGGAAAACGGACGTCGGCGGCCGCCGCCATTCGTCCCGGCGGTACGCGATGCGGTCTCGGCTGTTCGGAACCGACCGTTTACCCGGAAGGGACAACCATCGGTCCCTGGAGCACGCGACCGGCCCTCGGCTACGGCGGTCACGTGGCCGATACATCGCGCGTATTGTGCCCGAAAACGAGACGGCGCGACGGCGGAAGATGATTACACATCGAAGTGGCGCGCGTATTCGGACGGGACACGCGATTTGTCATTCCCCGGCGTGTTCGTCTTTCGCGGCCGGCCCGAACGAATTCCGACGAACGTTTACATTCCGACGACGACGACGAAATAATATATTCCCGTAGCCCGTGGATAATATATCACGAACGAACGCAATATACGCGCGACGTATGTACGAACGGCGTTATTGGACGTCGGTTTTTCTCGGTTTGCCGATGCGGGGTCGTTGCGCGCGAGGTGTCCGTCGCGTTCTCGACCAACCGCTCGGCGCCGTATAATGTATACGTAATATTATGGTCGCGGGACAAACGCGACACGTGCCGCCGCGCCGTTCTTCGTCGGGTTTTCGGCCTTTCCTACCGCACCCAACAAACCCGGACGTCCGCCTAGTGATCCAAAACTATCGCGCGACGTTTCCGTCGTTTTCCCGAAATTCGAAACGGGCCGTACGTTTCGGTGCCCGAAATTCGTATTCAAATCCGTCGACGTGCCGCCATTGGTCCGCGAACTCGTCGATTTCTTTCGTCCGTCACTAGGTGAGTACCGGGCTTCCCCCAAACGCCAACGTTTGTAAACGCGGTCCGCTTCTAACCATTTAAGTTCGAAAGTTTTACGCGCGAAAATTACCGCCGAACGGATCGTTCGTTTATCCGTTTCGGTGTTCTTATAGCGAAAACTGTGTTTATTGAAGCGCGGACGCGCGACAATTATTCGAACGAACAAACAACGGAACTTCGAAACGGCCGAATAGAACGAAATTACTCGGCGAATCTCCGTGTGATAAACCTGTATAATCGTTACTTATTACGGTTGCCCGGGTGATACAATCACTCTCGCCACTCGTGCAATCGCCGGATTTCGATAATTGGACAGATTTCGGAACTATTAGTAGTTTTTTCGTCTACGCGTCGTTGTGGCGTTGTTTTCAATGCTGTCCGTCGTTGGTGGTACCGTTGGAAATTCTTCGTTTTTCGTAGTCTACGTCTATTGCGCGGAATTCCCTTTACCGTTTCCAAGCCAAGTCGACGTGATTCGTGTTTTCGAAATAACGCCGCGCTTTATTTCTAATAAAACGCGACCGGCGTCCTTAATGAAAAGTTCCGTCGGGGAATTTGAAAAATGTTCGTTACTCGCCAACGGCGACGACGCCCGTTGTTATTTCATATTTCCGTTGAGCGGGTAAAAAACAGAACACGATCGCAGTGACACATTTCCGAGACTTTTGACCGGGGGTCCGGTTATGGTTCGTCGTCGGCTCTCGGCGCGTATTTAATCGCTAAATTCCCGCGCCGGTACCGTCGGACAAACACCGGCGGCGTAGGAAATGTACGATATATTCGCGGGCAAGACCGTACCCGTAGGGTAATATCGAAACCGGAACGGGTTCGTTACTTGGTTGGTCGGAATCAACGGTGGAATTCGGAGCGATTCACGACGGTTCCCTTATATGCCGGTAGCGGACAAAAGGAAAACGAATTCGGTTACGTACACGCCAATAATCCGAACGATTTTAAATATATTCGCGTGAGAAAATTCGGAACGTTCACGGGGGCGTTTAACGCGGCCGCTTTAATAATAGCCGCGAACGTAAATCGACGATACGACGTGGCGTTATATGTGGTGGGGTAGTTTTGTACGGTTTTCGAATCGTCGTATCGGTTTTTTCGTCCGTTGTTTGTGCGCGGGTCGTTGTTATACGTTTAGGCGTATCCGATAATCGGTAATCGATTGTGGACGAAACGAGAAAAACGAAACGGCCGGACGAACCAAAAGTGGGTGCGTGGGGATATTTGTCCCGGATTTTTCGATTTATCGATCGGGGCCCGTACGTAGGACGACGACGGTGACGCGTATTTTCGCGTATAATATCGCCGTATCTACGAAAGCACCGAATTCGGACTCGGGACGTTTCCGTCGTCGTCAATGGCGAACGCGTCGTTATCTCCCAACGTTTTTATCGACCAAACTTTGCCCGTTTTTAAATACCCGAGCGGGCGGCCGAGCGCGTACGAATTCGAATAAAAATATACGATACGACGAGATCTGTATATATATATATATATATATATATACGGCGAGAGATGGACGACCAAGACGAGATAAAAACGAAAGCATTTCGGGCTTAATCTATATAATCAAGTCGCGAGTGAATTAAGTTTTGATCACGTTTTTATATGGTCTATAAACTCGGGCTACAACAAACCAATTTCACAGGGTTTATAGCGTTTTATATACGTTTTACGAGTATCCGCGCCGCGCGGTGTTCGCTCTTTTTTCGTAAACATATTTTCACGCGTCTCCTTGGCCCGAAACAAGGGCGATATTGCCGGTTTCGTATTCGACAAATTTTTACGTTCCGGCGGAATTTCGTTATTATTATTGTCGCGATATAAAAATGAAAACGAAAACGCCAACACAGCCGCGCGGCCCGTATCGATCGGAAATGTAGTGAACACGCGCGCGCGCCTAACGAAAACGAATATATCGAAAAAAAGAATACGATAATATTTGATTACGCGCAATAGCGAGTTTGTGTGTGTTTGTTTCGAACGTAAGACGACGAAGATTTTCGTTTCGTAATTTCGCGAGCACGGTGTTATCGATGATAAATAGCTTAACGGCTAAGACGACGAGTGCCCGATATATATATATATATTGTATAACGACGCGCGTTTTACGCGCCGATTCGGTTCCGGCGGAATATATACACGAGGGAAACGGGCGTATTGTTTCGAATCGTTTCACCGACACGGCCGACAATTCCCACGACGGTCGATATTTCGTAACGACGTTTAAGTACCCGGGCCGCCCCCGTACACCCGGGGATAAAAAAACCACCGGAAAGTGGGTATGGCCGTCCGAAACCGGCGCGCCAATTTCGTTCGCGAACCTAGGTCGACGCGGCCAGCGTCGCGCGATACGCAAAAGTGTTACGCGCGTAAAAAAATATTAGTCGAGCGCGTACGAACTTTTTACGGCCGTATTTTCCTTCTTTTAAAGTATTAACGTCGTTCCCCGACATCGTGTGTATATATATATATATAAATATATACGGCGCGCGTCTAACCGTCTGTCAAGAGAGACGTGCGTGAAATATGCGAAACCCTTACGTGGGTGCTTCACGGATGTGGAAACAGCGGCCGTGGAACAACGCCGGAGAAATTTCGTTCTCGGTTTGTTTTTTTAGACGAGACCGGCGGTACTATTATTATTATTAATACAAATTGAAAAAGACGGCGTATTTTTTCCGCATTTCTCGTCGGCGCGCGTATATTTCCAAAATCGAAAAACGCGATCGTCCCCGTACTATACTTTCCGCCGCCGTTTCCGGCCAAACACTTCGGACGTTCACGTTTTACGGTACGCAACGACGCGCCCGTCGTGTTTTCGCCACGTTCCTTTTTTACGACGGGTTCGACCTGTCCGGCAACAATACGCCCGTTAATTAAACGGGAACTATTCGTTGTTTTCACATCGGCCAACGAACGTTTCGAGCCCCCGCCATATTTTACGTCCGGACGCGTACCACGGACTGTGGCTAGGAAACACGACTCGAATATGTCCTCGTCGCGGAATGCCGTCGGCCGACGTGCCGTTTTGTTCCTACGAAACCCGGCGAATTTGGGCGTACGACGATTCGTGTTAGTCTCGAATACACGACGACGCGCTCGTAAATAATATGCGTACGTCGAATTTATACAGTCCGGCGTACGTCGCGCCACCCGTTGTGCGCGTCACCTTTAATCGCGTCATTCGAATACCGCCGAGGCGTTTATCTCTATTATTTTCTCCTTTTTTCGTTCTCTTCGTATCGTGCCACCTCCCCCCCCTCTCCCCGCACTTCGTTTAACAAATCGAACGTCGACTTCGGATCGCTTAAGCGAACGGAGCAACGACGAAGAAGCGTCGATCAAAAACGTATACACGCTCGTTTATTATCCCGGAGTGTTACGTACAATTACGGTTTCCGCGTTTATTCGGAACGCATTTTTAGAAAATGAAAACTTTTCCAATCATTTCTTACAATTGTCACGGGATAATAAAAACGTTCCTCGGCGACTATTCTTTCCGTCTTTTTTTTTTTTTTTTTTCGTTTCGAACTATATTTTTTGTTTTATATACCGTCGTTGCGTTAGATATATATATATATATACACGCCCCCGGCGCCGCGGGGCCTTTTTTTGTAAATCCGTCGATTCCGATTTCTCG
>JAIPRN010005035.1:0-12224 GCA_025469175.1 Geopemphigus sp. TES_GeoC_2020 | reverse complement strand
TTCGTTTTGATTTTCAGGTCTATGCGACGTGTACGTTGAAAGGAACCGATCATTATAGTACGAAGTGAAGCCGGTTGACGGATTACGCGATCGTTCACTCGGATAATATCGGATATTTCTACGTATATAATACGACTAACGGCAGCTTTCTGTCAACGTCTTCGTTGTCGAAGGACAGAATACAAAACAATTATGTTTACGTAAGTTATGGTATATTAAAGTAATTTTTGTAGACGCGACGTGGTCGTCGTCGACTGATAGGGGGGACCCTTTGCAATACACATTGGTAATTGTTCGTGACGCGATCACCGAATACATTTTACAATTTCATCGCTGTAGCTTGCCGACTACTTTCAACGGTGGTTACGGCGGTATGGCTGTGGAAACGCGTCCACTCTTGAATTATTGGGGCTTGCCTTGTGGCCCGGGCGAGTTTCCAATGGATTTCGAAGAGTCGGACGCTCAAGTTGACAGTACTAGTGGGGTAAATACGGAGCTATGCCCGTTCACGGGTCCGCGATGTTTATGGCCATGCCCGCCAAATTGTCCATGTCCGGGCGAGTGCCCCATGGACGTGACAGAGACGGACGCAGCGGTGCAAGTACATTCGTGTCCATTCGAGGGTCGGCAGTGTTTATGGCCTTGCCCGCCGAATTGTCCATGTCCGGGTGAATGCCCCATGGACGTTACGGAATTGAACTCGCCGGTCCAAGAACGCGTCGATGGTGGTGACTTGTTGACCTCAAGCCCGTGTTCTTTCTTGGGTGGGCTGTGTCTGTCGCCCTACCCACCGAATTCTCAACATCCGGACCAACGTTCGATAGTTGTCGAGGAGTCGAACGATCTTCCATCGACCATCGTGATGAATGACACAGTTGGATATTTGTACACCGACCAACAGTATTCGTGTTCGGATACTGTACCAGATGAGACGTTACGTATCGACGTCGAAACAGTTGACGTATATGAGCTTGCTAAATACGTGCCGGTGGTTTTGTCAGGTACAGACACCGACACGGACTCGAGCGAGTAATTATATTCACTTTTCGACGGTGGAATGAGCGTGAATTGTGGTGGAATTGAATGGGGAGTGGGGTGTTGCCGATATTTTGTAAAACGCTTTTTTCGTTTTACTTTTTTTTTTTGTGGTTTTTTTTTATTTTTTTTTCAAATTGTGTCGGCAATACACCCATTGTCCGGAAAGCTTGAGAACAGCACTTAACTTCTTGTGTTTTAAAAAATAAACTATATAAATATTGTTATAATTCTGTATTTGAAATTTAAAGTAAAAACCTACATTAATATTATTTTTCGGTTGTATAAAAAGTTCCTAATCGTGACGGTTACATTTTTGTTTATATATAATAATAATACAAAGTACGTCCAGGAATTAAATTTACAATGCTTGTTTAATATTGAAAAACATGTATATTTAAACGAAATATACAAGATATGTGTCAAAACACGTTATTATTTCGATACATTTTTGTATAAATATATATATAATAACTAACAACGCGGAAAAATAAATATTGGACAAAGATTACTAACAAACGATTTTATTAAGGCGAAAATCAGTTTACCAAGCGATGAATTCCGCGATAAAATTGCCGGATGGCATGATCCAGTTGTCTACGAAGAACGTAGTCGATGACGTGACATTTCATTTTTCCCCTTTTCTATTGTTTATTATGAACTTTTCGACAGCTACAAAACGTTCTCCTATGAATCGAATACGCCAACGTTCTCGTAGTCTTCAATAAATTTTGGAAATTTGGCCACCCGACGGATGTCGTACGCGTCTACGAAAGGTTTGTGGTGAATCACACGTGAAGCTTCGTCGATTGACCGTCCCAATGGAAGCCAAACCGTCTATCGGAATACCCAATGGCCGATCGGCTATGTAGGCCTCCATCCACCCCGAGAGCAGCGATCCAAAGATCATCCCTACGTCGGTTAGGAGGCACAACGGGTACGTCGTCTGTAAATCGATAGATCTCTACCGGTTCCGGTTCGTATAATATATCTTTCGTATTGAAATTATTTTTCTAAAAAATTAATAGTTTATATCGGGACCGAGAGTGGACAGCGACGATAAACTTGATCAATACCAAATGTATTCCTGCCTAGTGCAGCGGTTTGTGGTAACGGAGTTTCGTGATGAACCGAGAGTATCGCGTCGCAAGAGTTTAGGAACGATAAATTGGATTTCCCTCACTCACAGTCACCGTAGACGAGGAGGACGAGCGGTTGACAGCCAAGGAGGCGGCCGTGAAATCACTTCAGACGAACTAGCCATCCAATTTGAAGCTGACGAACAGGCCAGGAAACGCCGGTGCGCATACGCAAACGGGGCAGTGGGCGAAAAATTTCGACGCTCTCAAATCGGATTTCGACAAGTTAAAATGTAAGTGCTTCGGTACGTACCTACCGGAACGTAATCGTCTAGCGTGTTTAAAGGAAGCAACGAAAAGTTGTTACACCAGTACGAATAGTTGAATCTTCGGAATAAAAAACTATATTATATATTATATATCGTATATAAATATATTAATCGCGAAAATAATACGTAATAATGTGTCGTTTTTTCGTGTACAGTGTAGAGGACGAGAAACTCGATTCTCAAAATCACTGGCAGGAGACGAAACCGTAACGGCGATGGTTTGTTCACGGAAGATTTGCGGGGTATAACGAACCATCTTACTCGTTGTGTCCAACACCGTCATATTGCCTAACACAACCGTCTCCTTCACCGTCACATTTTACTCCTCTCTCGCACTCACTTCCTTTTACGCCATTAATACCAATACTACCTACACCATCTCCATCAACACCTTCGTCGTAAAAATTGTACTCGCGAATTTCCATTATGAAAGCAATTTTGCGAACCGTAGTTTCAAACAAAACGAGTAGTGAACCATTCAAAATAAAAGTGCCGCCTGCGGATTGGTCCCGTTGTCGAAGAAAGAAATAGTGAACGACGTCCCTTTAATATCTACCGAGAAGGTACTGATTGACGCTATATTTTGCTGGACCGTTCGCGTACATAAGTGAACATATATACGTACGCGTATACATTTTTATTGTGTTTTTATTTTAGAATACATTTAAGTTTAGTTAAATACTTATCTTTTGATATATTAATTTAAAGAAAGGAACGCGTTTAGAACGATATTACTACTAAGTAATAAGTTTTTTTTTAACTTAGTAACTTAGACCAGAACATTTGAGAGCTATACTTCAGACAGTGGGCGGCCGTCATTTATTATTGTACAAAAATCAAAAACACAACTATTATGTTGTGTTGTTAAATATAATATCAATATTAAAATCCAAGTTCACGATATTATAATTTTTAATTTTTTTAATTATTTATTTTAGTTTTTAGTTTTATATTTTCAGAACAGTTGAAGGTAATTCAGGACAATTCTCTGCTACGAGACGCAATAAATATCCATTTATAAGTCATATTCGACCCACTCGTTCAACATATGTTAATTGTCGTAACCCGTTTGGTTTTTAATTTTTTTTTGTTTCTGTAATTTTCATTATTAAAGTGCCTTAAATAGAATTTCTCTTTTTTTCAATTATTCGTTAGACCTAAATTGTCCTTTTTCCATATAATCTCTCATCCCACTATAGTTGCTGTTCGATGTACGTAGAAAGGAAACGACGTTGTTTCAGTAACTGATTCGGTTAGATGAGAAATACTTAACAGGTGTCCGAGGCAAATCCCAAGAATTTTTTTACAATATTTTCTGTATTATTGATTTCATAACGTACATATGACTTGTACAAGTCATAGTATGTGGCTACACATCCAATGTTCATCTTGGAACTACTAATTTAAGTGAGAAAAAAATCGTCACCGTTAACTTTTGTCCCAGCGTATATATTTTGTCGGGTACTGTTTTAAGCTGAATTTTATTTGATTGATGTATCCAAGATTTTTATCCAATAAAACTACAAAAAATTGAATAACAACCTGTGGTTGTATTTGTTACAAAAATATAAACTTCTAAATATCGAATAGACCATTATGTCCGTCAAATATCCGTTTTATAATTTTTTTATACCGAGTCAACTATGTAAAATAACGCTATACGCGCTTCGCCTATTAAACGGAACTTATTCGGCGAAAATTTTCTGTGTTTTGATAAAATAATCCCAGATGATTTCTTCCAGCCCCTCATCCCTTATCACGATGTTTTAAGCCAACCCGTAAATCATATGTTTGAAAAAAACGTACAATTATACTGGCCACGATTCAGCCTGTAACTAAGGAACGAAGCCTATATAAAGGAGTACGAGGCGAAAAACAATCACAATTTCGAGGGACGTCGACGCGATTGTTAAACATATAAATAATTCGTTTCGATTTTCAGGTCTATGCGACGTGTACGTTGAAAGGAACCGATCATTATAGTACGAAGTGAAGCCGGTTGACGGATTACTCGATCGTTCACTCGGATAATATCGGATATTTCTACGTATACAATACGACTAACGGCATCTTTCTGCCAACGTCTTCGTTGTCGAAGGACAGAATACAAAACAATTATGTTTACGTAAGTCATAGTTTATTATATTTAGCGGATACATTTTTCAATCCCTAGCTCAGAAATTTATATATACGCGACGTGTTTATCGTCTTGGACGAGGAGGGGGAATCTTTGCAATACACATTGGTAATTGTTAGCGATACGATAATCGAATACATTTTCGAATTTCGTTGATGTAGCTTGCCGATTACTTTCAACCACGGTTACGGTGGTATGGCTGTGGAACCGCGGCCACTCTTGAACTATTGGGGCTTGCCCTGTGGCCCGGGTGAGTTGCCAATGGACTTCACAGAGTCGGACGCCTCAGTGTACCGTGGTAGCGTGATTTCTACGACGCAATGTCCATTCATTGGTCCGCGGTGTCAGTGGCCTTGCCCGCCAAACTGTCCATGTCCGGGCGAGTGCCCCATGGACGTAACCGAGTCGAAGGTAGTGGTTGAAGTACGTGCGTGTCCGTTCGATGGTCGGCGGTGCTTATGGCCTTGCCCTTCGAATTGTCCGTGTCCGGGCGAGTGTCCAATGGACGTAACGGAATCGGACTCGCCTGTCCAAGAACGTCCGTGTCCGTTGGTGGGTCAGCCGTATTCGTGGCCCGATAGATTACCAGACGATAAGTTGGATAGCGATGTCGAAATTGGCGACGAATACGAGCTTACCAATAATGTGCAGGCGATGTATTCCGGTACCGAAACCGACATGGACTTGAGCGAATAATGTACGCTCAAGTTCGATAATGGAACGGACGGTCGGTAATAATATTAAAACTGTCGAGAATTGGGGAGGTGTTGCCGATATTTTTTTTCAAATTGTGTCGGCAATACACCCACTGTCCGGAAAGCTTGAGAAGAGTACTTATAATAAGCTCGTTTCTTTAGATAATATTAAAATCGAATTGTTTTCAATTAATGTTTTCGATTAATTATCTAATTTCGAGTTCTATCGGAAACATAATGTCTTGTGTTTTGAAAAAAAAACTATATAGCAAGTGCTATCTTCATGTATTTGAGATTCAAAGTCGAAACATACAAAATACATTTCATAATCGCGACGGTAACATTTTTGTCTATATATATATATATATATATTAATACGAAAGAGGTCCAGGAAGTAAAGTTAAAATTCGTATTAAAAATAGAAAAACGCGTATAATTAAACGAAATTTACAAAATGTGGTGACGCCTCGACGTTCTAATGTTTCCAAGACGCGTTTCTTTAGACGATAATGACCGATTGCAAAACAATTGATTCAATAAAATTACGTCGTTACGAACACGCGTTTAACGATGAATCAATAATATGTATATTTATTTATTTAATTTATACGTGGAATATAATATTAATAGCGCTTGTAAGTGTAAACAAATATTTTTAGCTAGCCTTTATAACGTACGGTTGAAACGGTGCATTTTCATTTCTGTCTCACACCGTACTAAGCCAATCAACTTCTTGAATTCTTAATTAACGATGGCGTCTATAGTTGATAGGAGAACAAGGCGTTGCCTGTGATTTTCTCGGGTATGGAGAAGAAGTTCTCGAAGATGGAACGATTGTTTAAACGGTGTGATTTGGGCGACAAGCGCAGTCCGTTCGGGACAACGGTGAATTGTTCGCCGAAATAGTAATTGTGGCTAGTGTACTAACTGAATTCCGTGCGCAGTGTACGGAGTGATGTTTCATAAGCGCATAAACCCGTGCCAAAGCCGGACGACGAGTCCGCCTATCAAAGGCGAACAAACAACGTTGGAAATATTACAAAAATTAATAAAATTTCATTTATAACGGGTTTATCGCTTGAAGCGAGTGAAATTTACGAAAATATTATTTAGAAATAATCGTCCGAAAACTGAAGAAGGAATAAACAATATAATAACGCGGTTTCTAGTTTCAATCAGAAACGTACGTTTCGATTTTTTACCGAAAATTGACAATAAGTACTCTCGGTTCATCGGCGTAATAATTGTCCGGAAATCCGAATGGAACATTTCTCGTTACCGGCGTAATACACGCCGAGTAACGCGAAAGCGAAACAAGTTGCCTATGTCCAATGCCGAACAAATTACGCGCGTGATCGTTTCGATACCGAAAATCTTTAAACACCGACCGAACGAGAGATCGAAATACACGAAATACGCGGGAATAATAATAATCCTAATAACGCGTTCTTACGAAGGGTCGGAAGTGCCATGCAGACGACGGTTTGAAAATGGTTTATGTCTCTCGGTTCGACTGTTTTCGCGACATTTGTTACAGCGATAATGTCTCGTACAAACACAACGCCCGTACGTTCAACATATACACTCGTTACGAACTCACGTTTAAAGATTCTATAGCATAATCGGTGACAAAAACCGATATTTTTGTAAACGCCCCGAAGTGTTCGCGTCGTAACGACCGTTAGCCTTAAACGTTTTCTTCCGACGTTTTCCGATTAAAAGGGAGAACCAATAACGTTTAAAATGTACGTACGGTCGAAAATTATACGAATAACGTGGACGACCGTCGTAATATGTATCGTTTTTGTATTAATAAAACTAATCCCCAACTTATATTTGCTTCCCATTACAGTCGCCATCTGTTCTAAAATTATTGGGCATTGTGTATTATTATTGAGTAATGAGAGCGATTCATATCGGACGAATATTTGTGAGTAGGAGTACACCGAAATGCAACGACAGCAATAGGTTAGAAATAGGTTGAAATAACGAAGAGTTACATATAATTGCAGGGAAAAATTTAATAGCGAATAATATTCGAAATTAGTTATGTATAGCTTTTCTCCCGCGCGCTGTACCAAATGGATGATTGAATTTAAGTAACTTATAGCCGACAATTATAAAGTAAACGGCGTTAAAATTGTATTTATTAGCCGACGAAATACGCGCTTCGCCATAAATACGTTTCATATTGGACGGAAAATTTTTGCGTTTTGATAAAAAACACCCCAGATGATTCCTTCCCGCCCCTCATCCCTTATCACGATGTTTTAAGCCAACCCGTAAATCATATGATTGAAAATAAAGCGTACAATTATACTGGCCACGATTCAGCCCGTAACCAAGGAACGAAGCCTATATAAAGGAGTAAGACACGAAAAACAATCACATTTTCGAGGGACGTCGACGCGATCGTTAAACGTATAAATAATTCGTTTCGATTTTCAGGTCTATGCGACGTATACGTTGAAAGGAACCGAATATTATAGCACGAAGTGAAGCCGATTGACGGATTACACGATCGTTCGATAATATCGGATATTTCTACGTATATAATACGACTAACGGCAATTTTCTGCCAACGTCTTCGTTATCAAAGGACAGAAAACAAAACAATTATGTTTACGTAAGTCGTAGTTTATTACGATTAGCGGATACATTTTTCAATCCCTAGCTCCGAAATTTAAGTATACGTGACGTATTCGTCGTCTTGGACGGGAAGGGGGACCCTTTGCAATACACATAGGTAATTGTTAGCGATTCGATCATCGATAATTATTACGATTTCTTCGATGTAGCGTGCCGACTATTTTTAACAGCGGTTACGGTGGTATGGCTGTGAAACCGCGTCCACTTGTGAACTATTGGGGCTTGCCTTGCGGCCCGGGCGAGTTGCCAATGGACTTACAAGAATCGGACGCGCCAGCCAACAGTAGTCTTATTAAAACGACGCAATGTCCATTCGTCGGTGCGCTGTGTGCATGGCCCTGCCCATTGAATTGTCCGTGTCCGGAAGAGTGTCCCATGGACATAACGGAATCGGTTCCGCCGGTCGAAGAACGCGTCAACGGTGTAAACGCGCGCACCTTTAGCCAATGTCCGTTCAAGGGTATGCCGTGTCTGTGGCCCTGCCCTTCGAATTGTCAGTGTTCGGGCCCGTGTCCGATGGACGTTGTGAACGATACGTTCAATCAGGACGTCGAAATGGTCGACGTATCCGCACGGTCACCCAATGATATGTCGATGGGGTACTAAAGTACGAAACGTAATGGGTTTGGACAAACGTGGTCGACGATGAAATGGAGGGTTGGCACTATTTTTGAAACGGATGAAAATTTCGGAGGAGTGGTTGTCGTTGCCGATATTTTGTTAAACGCTTTTTGAGTTTTATTTAGATTTTGTATTCAAACGGTGTCGGCAATACACCTACTGTCCGGAAAGCTTGAGAACAGCACATAACATTATTGTGTTTTGAATAATAAACTATATAAATACTGTTATAATCCTGTATTTGAAATTTAATGTAAAAACCCACCAAAACTTTTCGGTTATATAAAAAGTTTCTAATCGCGACGATAATATTTTTGTTTATATATAGAATACGAAAAACGTTCAGGAAGTAAATTTTCGTGTTTAATTCAGAAAAACGCGTATATTTAAACAAAACGTACAAGATGTGTCAAAATACCATGTATACCATAATGTCGCCTTCCGTTACGACCACCATTGTATATATCGTCGGGGAATTCACGGCTATTCTCGAAAGTAGCCGAAGACGAAACACCGTTGTCGTACGCGTCGTTTCAAAAGAGATGATCGAAAAAGACTCTGGAGGTGACCTCAATGGTCTCTTGGTGGTCATCGGCGTACAGGTGCGGCACCCACTTACGACGTTCCGTCGAATATACGTCGGGAGTAATATATATTAAATTGTCGACGATGGACGGTCAGCAGTAGACCTGAAACGGGCGATAACTACGGATGATTGGTGGGCGTTGCCGATATTTTTTTAAGCGCCTTCGTTGTTTTTTTTATTTTTTTCAATCGGTGTCGGCAATATACCCACTGTTCGGAAAGCTTGAGAACAGTACTTAAAACCGGCTCGTATGTTTAGATATTGTTAATATCGTAAGTAAATAATTTCGATTAATTCTTTTCTTCCGAGATATAACCGAAACCAAACGTCTCGCGTCTTGAAACACAAAGTATATATGGAGAACTTAGTCACCTTTCTGTATTTGAGACTCGTGAATTACTGATTGGCCACCGAAGTCTGACATGACAGTTGCGACCGCGGTTGACACGCTTGGAACACGGCGACCCGTTTATACGTGAAAAGTCCTCGATGATCACATCGTCAGGATATGTTTCTCGGAGTCTTCCGGGTCGCGAATACTGACGAATTCTCGACCGTTGTCGAATTTCGAGGGCGATCGAGGTGAACAAATCTGACGACGTCAAGAACGTTTTTTTCTCGTTATTATTGTCGACGACTAATCGTACGAAGTTGGGCACGAACGCTGAACATCGAACAAACAATGTATCAACGCTGTTTCTCGGGCATGTCGAAAATATATATATTCACCCGTTGAACGCGTATCGTATAGAATAACGTGAACAACACATGGAACGCGAACGAATAGCAAAATATAACGCATGTTGGAATCGATCAGGACCGTGAAAAGGAAACGTTACGTAATGCGTCATTTACGAATAGTTTAAAATGCAGACGTACGGTCGAATATTGTACAATTAATAAACTCCCAATACGTCTTTCAGCTCGTTTATATCTTCCCGATCGACTTCCGCCGCTGTTTTTGCAACATTATTTCCAGCGATAATGGCGGATTGGATAACGAATTTGATTTTTACGAAATCTGCACTCGAGACGAACTCGCGTTTAAAGATTTATACGGTTTATTTATTTATCTATACGTGACTGAAATAGTGTTGCCGCCCGTAACTATGCGCGATTATTTGTAGCCAACGTTTACAGCGTAGGAGCGAATTCGCTTCAGTCACCGAACACATCGTACGAACCGATTCGAATTCTCGAATTTGTAACAAACAATGAACAGTGAACATGGCGTTGTCGGTCAGTGGTTTGCCGGGTATGGAGAGGAACCGTTCAACGACGGAAGGACTTCCGAAACGGTATGGTCTGGTGCGATAAGCGTAGTCCGTTGAGACGAACGGCGAAATGTTCCGCTAAGTAGTAACCGTGGCCGGTATACGAACGTAATTCCATCACGTTTGTAGTAAGTAATAATTGATATCGTTGGAAATGTTAACGGATTGCCTTCGCGTTCGTAGTGCGCGGTATTAGTGTACCACAAGCGGTGCGCCGAGAAATTCAACGGTACGGAGCAGAGGGCGATTTGGTCGGACGAGTCCGTCGGAGTTGTCGTCAGCGGGCCGACCGCTGGGCAACCAGATGTCGTCTCCGGGACGATCGGCGAGACGGACTTGCAACCATAGGTGAGTACGAGAAAAAGTTCTTACATTTTCGAGAAACTAAGCTTTTACTATTGTAGTAATTTTTGAGCCGTAACTTTTATTCTTGTTATTATAAAAATCGTGTTGTCGTCAATTTCGCTTCATTTTTAACGAAATTGTTTATATTATGCGAATAGTTACTATTATTATTACTAATAGTAATATTAAGAGAATTTCGGTTTGTGCAGTTGTACGTGTTCGTTTATTTAGCTTTTATTTATAATATTACTACAGCTCAACGTTTCCAAAAGGAAAACAGGAACGGAGAAAAGGATCGATTAATTCGCGTAATATAAATATTATTTGAGGCCGCGCCGATGATAGATGCACTGTCTATGGGAAACAAACAGGATCTTGCGCGATGATTAAAAATAAACTGAAAAATATTAAACGACGGGAAACAATTGAAAGATATAATTAAAAGCCTAAATGGCTCGTAGAGCTTAAAAGGAAATATACAATTTGTACGATAGCATTGTGCCTTCTAAAGTTCCTTGGCCTGTCCGAGGAATCTTGTGAAAAAACGGCACCCGCCTCTGACAAGATGCCAAAGCTGAACGTGATGTCAACAGTTACAGGCCGCCAATCGTTTGTACGTGAAGTCTTTGTACCGTCAGGACGTCTCATCCGTTTTACGGACAGTATTCCGTATTTGTGTACAAAGTCCTTGGTAGGAATAAAGCAATATAATAACACGGATTTTAGTTTCCATCAGAAATTTACGTACATCGCCCATTTAACGTGTACGGTATAGAAAAATGTGAACGATAAAACGAACGCCAGCGAAAAGCAATAATAACTGCGTCGGAGTAGAAGAAAAACTTGAAAACGAAACGTTCTCATAAACTAACTGTCGCGTCATAACAAGCGTTCATTTTACACGTTACGGTCAGAAATCCGTCGGTTATAGACGAATAACGAATAACGTTTCCAATGTGGACGTACCGTCGAATGTGAAATTATAAATGAAACAGTTTTACGCTCGTTTGTCTCTGCGTTTGACGTGCGCGCTGTTTTTGCGACATTTTTTTCAAGATGATGTCGGATTCGAAAACAAAGCGCTTAAAGATGATTCTATATATATGTGTGTGTGTGAAAATGTATAAATATATATTTATTTATATCGGTTTATTTCTTAATTCGTGTGTATATATTTATTTATTTATATTTATTTATATCCGTTTATTTATTTATATATCTATACGTGGCTGAAAAATGTGTTTGCCGCCCGTAACTAAGGGCCAATAATCGTAACCAATGTTTATAGCGGACGACTGGAACGGTTTCACTTGCCTTTCTGCCACCGACCACACCGCACCAACCAAATTCAACCCAACAACAAGAGATGATGACGTTAGTGGAGAGGACGAGGCGTTGCCCGGCCATGGGGTGCCCGGGTACAGAGATGAAGATGTCGAGGATGGAAGGCTTGCTGAAACGGTGTGGTCTGTGC
>JAIPRN010005034.1:0-12229 GCA_025469175.1 Geopemphigus sp. TES_GeoC_2020 | reverse complement strand
CTACCCGCTTGCGACTGGCCGTGAACACTACGGCCTGGGTTTTTTCGACCGCAAGCCGCAAGCCCTGGGCCCGTATGCACCTGGCCCGGAATGCCTGAAGGCAGTACTTCGAACAAGTGAGTCACCATCGTTTATTGGGAAAATTTATAAAAAGTTTAACAATACGATCTTCCTTAAGGACCTAAAATCTCTGTGGAATGGGAATCAGGATATTTCCACGGCCCCTCAGCCAGTCGTAAGAGGCGACAAATGAAGTTGTGTCAGGTTGATAGCCCGTATAAAAATGAAGTCAAATAAGATGGGAGGTCTAATAAACCAAGTAGGCGGTTTGTCCCATCTCGAATGTGTGCGGTGACAACAGGTAAGAGGAAATAGAGGTAAACGAGGCATAGTGTGTGATACCAGCCGGACAACAGGCGCGGTAGCCGTTTCACCTATCACGTGTGCGAGCCTACCCAACGCGTGTAGTGTCAACGATGTAGGGACATCACCACTGAATTTTAGGAACTTAAGAAAGAACTGTGAGAAAAACAGATATAAAGTAAGAATAGGTACATGGAATGTTGGAACACTGACTGGTAGAAGTATTGAAAAGGAGGAATGTCGATATTTGTTGTGTGCAGGAAACAAAGTGGAAAGGGGAGAGAGCAAGAGAAATAGGAGAGGGGTATAAAATAATATACACTGGTAAGAATTGTAAAAGGAATGGCGTAGGAGTAATAGTGGACGAGGAAATGAAAGGTAAAGTAATGGATGTGGTAAGGAAAAGTGATTAATATTGGAGGAAAAAGTCTTGAATGTAGTGAGTGCGTATGTGCCACAAGTAGGATGTAAAGAAAAGGACAAGGAGGAGTTTTGGCGAGATATGGATGAAGTGATGCAGGGAATACCAAGTAATGAGGATACAGTGATTGGGGGGGATATGAATGGATATGTCGGTAGCGAGAGGAGGGGGTATGAAAGAATACATGGAGGATATGGTTTTGGGGAAGGGAACGAGACTGGAGAAAGAGTTCTGGATTTTGCATTATCTTATGACATTGCGATAATCAACACATAATTTAGGAAGAGAGAAGAGCACTATATAACTTAGAGTGGAGGTAATCGATCACAGATTGATTACCTTATGGGGAAGAGAGAGAGAGTGTAAAGCAGATAAAGGATTGTAAAGTAATTCTTGGCGAGGGGGTAATAACGCAGCATAGACCTATGGTAATGGAGGCGTGGTTTAGTGGGAAGAGGGTGTACAAAAAAAGAACGTAGGAAAGGAAGCGAGGATTCGATGGTGGAAATTAATAGGTGACAAAGAAAAGAAGTTGTAAAGAAGGTCAAAGAAAGGGGGTTGCGGAATGTTGAGGGGAATATAAATGACGTGTGTAATAGGATGGCTACTTGTGTAAAGGACACAGCAAAGGAAGTTGTCGGAGAGAGCAGAAGTAGTATGCCTGAAAATAAAGAAACGTGGTGGTGGGATGAAGAAGTTCAGAGGATAATAGGGAGAAAGAAAAAGCAATTTAAGGTGTAACAAAAGAGCAGAAGGAGGGAAGATTGGGTAGAATATAAAAATTATTATTATTATTATTTTTATATTATGATATAGTGATAATATAAACTATATAATGATAATAATCATATTAATTAATAATGATAATGATAAATAATAATAATATAAAAATAATAATAATAATTAGTCTTCTAATTGAAGACTAGAATGAATTGATTTGATGAAAAATAAACTTTATTATTTTTATAGTTAAAATTTTATTTTTTAATTAAAAAGCTTAAATAATTTAAAGGGACGATAAGACCCTATAAAACTTTATAATTATTTATTATTTAAGTTTTTGGTTAAAAAATTTTTATATAAAATAATTATTTGATTGGGGGTGATAAAATTTATATCATATAAATATATATATTAAGTCAACTAAAATGTATAGATAACCATATAAAAGAAATCTATATCATATAATTTTTATAACTATATACCAATCGTAATTGGAGGATTTGGAAATTGACTAATTCCTGTAATAATAGGATGTCCAGATACATAATTCCCACGATTAAATAACATTAGATTCTGATAATAATAATAATAATTCTGATATAATTATTATTAATAATAATTTCAAGATAAATAATTAATAATGGAACAGGAACTGGATGAACTATTTATAAAATAGATATTATTATAACGTACCTAGTACCAACATCAAACTTATCAAGTATATTATGGCACCCAACGAAGATTTCCACGGTATGTAGTACTTGATGAATTCCACCATGGGTTCGTAATTGACGATGTACGGTACGTCTTCGTATTCTTTGTGATCCATTTCCACGTCCTTATTCCATCTTTTGGGAATCCTGTCGGCAACGACGCTGTGATACTCGTGGTAGTAGTAATCTATTTGGATTTTGTTATGGTGTTTTGCGCGGTCGCTGTTTGAGATCAGCCACAGGCCTTCCGCACATCTCTGCGGCGTGATACAACTGTCGAATATTTACACGTACGTAAGTGTTTTAACTACCGAACGAGACAGTACAAAAATACGCGCAACGAACAACCGGTGGAGGTCGGTGGAGAAACGTGTGACGTTTAAAGGATTTCAAAAATACGACGTGAACGTATGGTCGATAGTGAAAAGAGAATCGCCAGTTTCTCTCTCTCTCTCTCTCTCTCTGTACTAGACTACCGCCGTCCGGTAATAACATCGACCTATTCGGGGAGGAGTGGCTCGTATTTCCCGAGTTGTTTCGCGACGAATCGAATTAAGTTTTGGGACATTCGGCTTGGTTTGTTTGACGGAATTCTACGCGAACCTAAAAAAGCGCGGGCGACTATCGTCGAACGAACCCGTTCATTTCTCCCGTCTTCGAGCGCCGATGATCACGCGAAGTATCCCTAAAACGACCCCGTTTATTTACCATTATTAACGTTCCTTTAAAATATATACGTTGTTGTTTTCCCTTCTATATGCGTGAGCGCGACAATTATCGATCGTTCTAAACTATTATCGTACAACGCAACGGGCGCGAAGTTCGCGTACTTAGCGGAGGCGCGTAAATTCGAAACCCGAAATAATAAAAAAAAAAACCGACAAAACCGGGGCGCGTGTAAACCGGCGATTTATGCCGAAGTATCTCACGAACAATGTTCGTGCATTGTCGAGGCGCGAAACGCTCGGGATTTTTGTGTTTTTTTTTTGTTTTAGTTTCGGCGAATTTATTATTATTTTTTTTTTTTTTTAAAGAAGTTTGGTGATAATATACATAAACTTCAAGTATTACTTTAAATAAACATATTATATAACAATAAACATAAAACAAATACAATCATGGTATTAGGTAAATGTATATAGTATAGGAGTAAAGGTCTTAGAGACTATAAAATACGAATAACAAATAAAATTAAAAATAATTAAATAAGAAAACCGACTGAAGTTAAAAAAATAATAATTAAGACAACTATTTCTGGAATGGGAGAAGCCGAAATATTTGCAGTGTCTAAAGGGATCCCTATGGACCGTAGTTGCGATTGTAATAGGGCCCTGGGGTTTTCTAAGTCGGGACAGAAAAAAATTAAATGGGAGAGATTGCAAATATCTTCTCCCTCGTGACGGGGACACAAGGGAGATTAATTTAAACCTAACTTAAATGCGTGTGAGGTAATTCGATTATGACCTAAACGAAGTCTGGTAAATTGAGCGATATAGGCCCTACTTAAATTGAGGTTGTTGAACCAGAATTTATTGTTAAACGCTCGATATTAGGACGCGACAATCGCGGTTCGTCGTTGTTTGTTCGTTTTTTACCCGGCCAGTGTGTCGGTGTGTAGTCGTTACATTTTGTGACGAGCTTTTCGCTCGACAAACTTAATCTTAAGTTAGGTAATATATACGTGTGTGTGTGTGTGTGTATCGTTTTTTTTTTTGTAATTAAAAACGTTTTGGGTATATTTCGATTATTACGCGGTGTTTTATACAATCTCGAAGAAGGGGAAAAAACCACGAACAAAATAATTATTATACTTACCCGATAATGAAGAAAAACCAAAATAAAGCGAACAAAAGCCACGTGAAGAGTCCGAAATATATTAAGGCGACAGTTTCCTAAAAACAAAAAACGCGCGAGTTAAAACGTGTACGTCAGCGCATTATACGACGTACTTGCAACGCTCCGATAAACGCCACTATCCAAATGACCATGATGACTCCTGTCAAAATCATAACCCCGACAAACACGTCTGTATCGATTAACGAAATACAAATATTAAGAACGAAAGAAAAATAACCCGGGCGTTTAAAAATATACGTAGGATCGGGCTAAGTATTTTCGTGTACGTAAAAACTAAGTAGACGAAAACGTGACTGCGTTTGATTCCGATAAAAGAACCGCTGTCGGTGTTTGGCGACTTCTCTTTTCCGCGTTTTGACGAAAATCCATTTTTCCTGTTCGTTTCTATTCGAAACTACTACGTAGAGGCGACAATTTAACGTCGATCGTTCGATAACACCATTTCGTCGGAGTGTTCGAAACGGAAACGTTCGATCGAAAATCGACTACGATCCATTTTTTTTTTAAAGAGTACGGGGCGCTAACACAATTTATTAATCGTCGGTAGGTTAGGTCCGTGGACATCGACGTGTTCTCCCTAACCTTTTTCGGTCTTTAAGACCGTACAGTCCAGCCATATTCGCCACCGGTTTTCCCTTTTTGTCGATAATTCCTTCCAATCCTCTCCCGGCTTTACTTTTTTCAACGACCTCTTTTACCCAGTTTTCCCTAATCTTCACACACAGTACATACAACAAATTACACCGGCGCACGCTATACCGTGTTTCCGGTATACTCGTACGGGTACTTAGTCGGTCGTTACTTAAATAGCCGATTACTTATCGGGACGGTGTTTGGGGGAGGGGGGTGCAGAATTCGTAGGATTTTCAAATTTTAATTACGATCGAAACGGATATTACCGATAGTACGGATATATAACGATATACGATACGCGACGTAGTAACGATAGGTGTGTGTGTAGAGAGGAGTTACAACTTAAAGCCAGCCAGTTAAAATCGATAAAACGATCGGTTTTGTTGCTGAAAAACGTTACCGACGACGAATCCGCGAATTCCGTTTTAACGTTGCGGCGTTACGCTACGAAAAATGTATGATAAATGGTGGTGGTGATGAGCGAGAGGGTACGGTCGAAACAACCACGACTGGACACGGGGTTTGGGACGCGCGAATATACGTCGAAGTATACGAACGTTTGCGCGACGAGAGTTCCGATACGGTTTTTATTTTTTTCGTAGTTCTTAGGTACTTACAAAAATGTTCTTCGGTATATCTTGAGACGTTCGTTAAAATTATACAGATGGCCAGAGCCTGAAGAACGAAACGAGCGGCGTTAGCGTTTTTTTCCTGTTCGTATACACTTTTATTTATGTTCGTATTATTTGTTTTCGTCCGCGACAATCAGTAGCGTATTAACGGGGAAGGGATAAACCCCCCCCCCGAAATATTTTAGAAAAAATTAATTTCTTACGAGACGTATATTTTTAGTCAATAACGAAAAACTAAAACTTCAACACACGTTATAATATAACGTGTTCGTTGAAAACGAATAATGTTTATAATGTGTCTTGTTTCGTTAGGGTCATCCGATTTATTTATCGAAAAAACACCCCTCCCTCGAACTTCTAAAGTCCATGTACGTCACTGGCGACAATCATATTTGTAATACTTTTTTCAAAATCGGATTCGATACGTTTTATTTGCACCGCGTGTTTATGGCCAAACGTTAACAACACCACCGTGTGTACCCACGTAAGCCTATTATCGTATTTCATCGTGTACGTGATTATTAATTTAACGTTATTATTATAATTGTTCGCGTTCCGTCGATTATTCCCGTATTTATATTTTATATTTATTATCGTGGTCAATAGAAAAGTAGAATATTCCGATGATTGTATATTTGTTAAGAGTACAAAAGAAGGCGACGAAGTTTTTCAATTCACGGGGCGTGAGATTTTCGAAAATCTACAAAGGTGGCGTAGAATAAATGTGATTGGCAACCACCGTTATAAAGTGTACACTTATACATACATATATATATATATCAGGCGTTAAAACAATCGTAGCCGACAATTTCGTCGCGGCGTACCTGACGGTTTTCGTTTTGAGATCCTGACGATCGCCATAAAAGGTTGTATAAAAATGTTTTATTTAACCGTACGAACACGTCGCGCCGCAAGCGGCGCTCCGAAAAGAGGCGCGAAAGAACGAACGATATTCGCGCGCGCGCGAAAAACGATTATTGAGCGTACCTCGCATATTGCCGCCGTAATCAGCACGGTGGTTTGCCAGAAATTCGGCTCCGAATGGCTATAGGGTTTCGTCATTTTCGACCAACTGTTCGTCGCGTCGATAATTGTTTTTCACGTTCGCCGCCGACGTCGGTCGCTATTGATTTCGCGTGTCGCCGTTTAATCGCCAAGGGGACGACGGCACGCGGCCGCGATTTGGCGCGCGCCCGGGTCACTACGCGTGTTACCGCCGCCCGGACGTAAACGTCGCGCGTTTCGTTGTTATTTCGTTCGCAATATAGCGTCGTCGTTTCGTTAACGCGTTTCCGGAGGAGGTTTCGAAACAAATCGTTATCGGGAGTGGGGGTGGGAGGGACGCGAATTACTATAACCGTAACGTCGTCGTCGTCGTTGTCGTGCCGTCCGAAATAATAACGAAATCGGTTAGCGACGCTCCCGACGACCAAAAAACGGTTCGCTCCTTTTGCGCGCGTATTCATTTTCCCGCGGACAACTCGTCACCAAACTCTCGTTTTCGACTCCCTCCCGACGTCGGTTTTTTCGTTTGTTTTTAACGATTTCCCGCCGCCCCGGTTCTCCAACTCGCGTTTCTTAGCCGATCTCTCGTACCGCGACGAATAATCGCTAATATATTATAGTCGTCGTCATCGTTTTATTCCGACGGAATTTACGATCGTCCTCCTCCCTCAACCCCCCCCCTCAGTTAAATATACGAATCGCGTTAATATTTTCGCTTAAGCGTTCGAGGATAACACCAGCGACGTCCTTTTCTTCAGTTTCCCGACAAATTATAGTGTTCGTACATACTAACCGTGTATTAGCGACAATACATTTATTTCCATCGACGCGCCCCGAAAATCGTTCTTCCGCGTCAATTACGTCGGTTCAAAAAATGTACGGGGCCTATACGCGCGCGTACGTTCGAATAATACCATACGGGCGCAATTATGTACGCGTATACGTTATTATTGATATCGCCTTTTATAGTTTACACTTTTCCGTCGAACGTTTTTTCAAGCGTCCGCCACATTTCGGCGTGTTATTAACGTTTATTTATTTATGAGCGTTAAACACTACACCCGGTCAAGCCGTTTCCGGCGTTTCTTCTATTGGCGGATTCGTTTCCTTGTTGGCGAAACACGGATTGTGTTTCAACTCGATGTTGTAACTATGCAGTATGATCCACCCGTAAATGAAAAGACCTGGAACAAAAGCGTAACGTAATAAAAATATGTCGTCGGCGAAGGTTTTAAGTGACCTTTCGCCGACGAAACGGTTTCTGTGCGTTTTAAGAACCGAAACAATTTTCCCTTTAGCCGGCGACCGCACCTCGCCGCTGTTTATTAAAAACGCAACGTATTCGGTAGGTTAAAAAAATTAAGTCCGTACGATGTTTAGCGACCCTTTATTTCGCAATAACGCGAAAATGAAAACGGATCGCGACATTTTGATGGTTTCGGTATATATATATATATAAATGCTCGGTAAATTTGTCTCGCGACGTATTTTCGCGATTTAATCAATTCGTCGTATACACGTACGTTGGTAGCAGTAATAATCCACCGAATATCCTAGAAATAACGATCTTAATAAACGAATATAACGCGAAAATAAACAAAAGTCCTTGTTCGTTGCCGTTACGAATGAACCGGAATACTGGGTCGAGCTAGAGCGATTGAACAAATACAAATATCTGGGGGAAGACGAGATAACTGAGGATGGCCGTAGAACCTAAGAGGTTAGAATAAACCTGGCTTAACGGGCATTTTAAAGAGCAAGAAACCTATGTTTATACGTTGACACGTAACAGCGAAGGAAAACCTACTAAGGGTTAGGTTACGTTTGGAGCGTAGCACTGCACGAAAGTGAAACACGGATCGCAGGTAAAACGGGAGAAAAAAAAAGACTCGTAGCGTTTGAGACACGCCGTTGCAAAAGGATTGTCAAGGGGACAGCGGAACGCGTAACGAACGAAGACGATTATGGAAGAGTTGAAGAAACCGAGACAATTTCTGAGCATCTCAAAAACGGTAAGTGCCAAGTTAATTGGACACGTACCCGCGCCATAACGGTGTACTTGGCCGAATAATAAAAACCTTTATCCTACATTAGTCAAATAGCTAGAGACATCGACCGCGGATTGCGTATTGCGAACTAAAAAGGAAAGCGGAGAAGCTAAAAAGGAAAATTGCTGCCAACCAAGCCGTTGGGCGGATGAGAGAGAGAGAGATGAAAGTTTTCACGAAAACAGTTTGGCTTCCGGATTCATACCCCCGCACTGTTTATAATGTAAACGGCCTCGGTCGTAAATTAAATCCGCGGTAATTGCTCGGACGTCACGGACAACGTGTACGTTTGAGTCATGCACTCCTGTGCTCGGGGAAAATTAATGAGCGCTAATACGATCGTAGGGTACTCTGGTTCTTTAAGAAAAACGCGTCTGTACTTAAACGGTTTAACAACGAGACGATAAAAACGGTCGCACAGTGCTCTACTACGCTATCGCTTAATCGGTGTAACCCTCCCCTCCACCCCCTTAAAGTCCAGGCAACGCCGGACATTAGTATTATTATACTAAAATTCGTAAAAATTAAATACCGTATACGGAAAACGTACTTAGAAAAAACGAAACGCTAGAGATAATGATAATAATATTTATGCTTAAGGTGGTATTTGTTGCGTATTTCGTCGACAACGTAATCGGTTCTTCGTTGTATTTCGTTCGAGTGGTATTCATCGACAACGAATCGAGCCATCCGGCCGGCGTAACCACCGTCGACATTATTTGCTCTCCGGCGATCCTGAAACGTGATTCGAACGAAAACAAAACCGGTACACTATTAAGTACTACGTGTCGATACTACTCAGTAGAGTATACGCCATTTAAAAATTTGAAGTACTTTGATTCGTCCTTAAACAAAGTTAGCCTCTCCTCGCGAACGCGAGTGTCCCACGTGTTATTATACAGCCAAATGCTTTCGGGACAATTGCCACTCAGACACACGTACCTGAAAGCGTATTACGATTGTATAGTACAAATACGTACTATACCGGCACCGGACGTTTTATGAACGCGACACTCACATTTTGGCGTTCGAGTTTTTCGATAACACGAATAGTAAAATCCATAAAATCACAAATACGGACCATTGGCGTAACGCGATCACTATTACTCTTTGAGTTTTCTCCTAGAAACGGAATTTAAAAACGGGATCGATATAACGAACGCGATGACCAACGGGTTTAAACGTGTTATTAGACGTTGTGCGCAATTGTCAATACTCCGTGTAATATTTAGCGCTATTAAATCGGCCGGGTTTTCCAATTATAATGTCTAACGTGTGTGTCCGATAAACCGATTTCGACGCTTTTGGAGAAAACAACGTAATTCGATCCCGAGACCGTCGGATATTCGGACGTGTTGACGATATCTTTGTAGCTAACGTTTACAATTTTACCGGTTATTTTTCGTTTAAAAGAAATGCACCACCGGCACATTGGAAACGAGTCGGACGAGACCCCGTTCGCCGCCCCCCTCTCCCGTCTCTGAGCGGTTTATTGACCGGAACGAAGGTGGGACGAAGCCAAACAACACGAACCGGAGTATTCGCGCGATACGAACGTAACAACGATAAATATCCCTGGGGTAGAATAATCTCCCAGTATTATTTTACGTATTGTAGATTTTAACTTCCAAGGGTCTCGCGTGCGGCGTAAGTATATCAAACGGTTCGTACGGTATCGTCAATTCCATTCGCCGCGTTGGCCCATATGTATACCATACTTAACGTACTGAACATAATGATTAACAGAACAACTGAAAATAACATCAAGTATAGCACACAAACGCAATCAAGTCCGGTTGTCGACCGAATAATAATTATATATGTACGTGTGTGTGCAATGGCGTACTTAGACCTCAATTTCGGGGGGGGGGGAATTTTAAATAAATACGTCGGATAATCCTAACGTAACAAGACACATTATAAACGTTAATAAATTATTCATTATTAACGGACACGTTATATTATCGAGTTAAAAAATATTTTAGTTTTTCGTTATTATTGACTATAAAAAATTAATTTTTCTTAAAAATTTTCGGGGGAGGGTTATTCCCAAAAACCTCTAGTTAGGACGCCACTGTATGTGTGTGTGTGTTTGTGTGTAGTGTGTATACCGACAAATAATGTATTTACTTTTGTTGGAACTTTCCATGAAATTGAACACGTTTGATAGAAAACTGTATACTCCAAATACCTGGAAATACGTAAATTCAATATTTTACGAACAAGTCTAAGCTCGTCGATTATTAACACGAAAACAACGAATTACCGAAAATATGGCGGTCAATATATAAACGCCAAAACTTAGGTCGATAAATCCCAAAAAGCTATTGACTTTCATCGTTGGGGTTGTTAGATGCCGCGTAATCGTTACGTATCGATATATGTTAAAAATGTATTACACGATCGCCTTACTAATTGCCGACAACAAACCAGAATCGTAATTGCCTAGGCAAAGTACGAACGGGCGTAAACGCGATTTGATTTTGGCTAGCATATTACACGCTCGCGAACTCCCCGCTACGATATAATGTGACCGGTTCTGACGAAATTAATTAGCTCGTACTAGGCGTTTCAAAGAAATAACGATTATGCCGGAATCGTGAACGGCAAGGGATATTTGGACGGCATCGAACCGAGTTAAAATACGAATAATAATCACCCCGCGAAATTCCGGACGGAACGTCGCATTGCTCCTTCGGTAATTCCAATCGTGCGTGACCTCTTGTTTTCGAGTGGACCGTGTATACACGTACTTTAAATTTTTGTTATACTCAAAATATCCTCGACATTTTGCTCTAGGTTAAGAGGAAATACGCCGAAATTCGATAAACCTAGGGTCCCGGGCTTTTAGGTTACAAAATCTAAAATATCGTCAATTACGCGCTAATAATATAATATACATTTACATAATAAACATTTATACGTAATTTTAAAAAAAAATTTGAAAATGTTTTTTAATCAAATCTATTATATAGCGTTTTTTTAATATTAACAATATTAACGGAATACAAACTTCGAAATTTACTACCAAAAATAAAAATTATAATTTGCCTTTACTCACGTGCACGTTAAAAGTCAATTAAAAACACCTTACGAATTGAATTTGGTAAGTACAATTTAAAAAAAACAATTATTCTTTGTCAGATAATTTTTGATGTAAGGTAAATATAAATGTTTAATAAACAACTACGTGCAAATATAAACGATTCTTTTTTTTGATATCTCCACGTATAATTAAATCTAGTGTAAAATAGTTTTTTTTACGTTCAATTCACGTTTCACAAAAAATGGTATTTGTTTTATTTTTGTTTTTTGCAAGTTGGCCGTCTACTTAATTTTATTTTACTGCAAGCACTTTATTATAATTATAAATTAATATACTAATACAACAAAATACGAACATATAGAATACAAGGTTTACCAAGAATAAGAATTTCTCGAACATTTATTCGTTTAATATTTATAATATAATAAAAATAAAATAAATAATATAATATAAACTTTATTTTAGTTGTTATAATCAACCGTGTAAGTCAACGTTTGTAACCTAAATGGAATTGTATAAATACGAGTTGAACGCGTTACAACAATTTACAATAAATTAATAGTAAACAAGACGTATATTTGATTATGTTGTATATTTTTCAACGAACGATAAAGTTATTTACTAACTAAACTGTTTTAAAACTGAGAAGTCATTAAAGGTTAATAAATTATATAATTATTTATAAATAATAAGTTATTAAATAATAAGTTATTAAATAATTTGTTTATAATAAATAAATAAATAAATAAATATATATATATAATTAATAATATATATATATTATAATA
>JAIPRN010005033.1:0-12233 GCA_025469175.1 Geopemphigus sp. TES_GeoC_2020 | reverse complement strand
TTTTAGCCTCTGTCCGAACGTACGACGAGAGAGTATATTTCCATTTACATCTCTCTCCGGGTACCCGCCGTTATTATAAAATACGTAAATATATCGTCGTAACGCGAGGATAGTAATCGACGGATTGAATTTGGTCGGATGTCGATAAACGCGAAAAATGATATCCGACAATATTCCTGACGCTTACGTACGTACGAGTTACATTTATTGTTTTGTCTTTACGATCATCTCGAGTCGTACTCTCGGACCCGGCGTATTAATGATCCCCTGACAATACTGATCGAACCGCTTTTGCGCCGCACGCTAAACAACCATACGTAATAACGATCTAATATATAAAGGTTCTTCCGTTTACAACGATCCATAATTGTTTTCAAATTTACTCGCCGTAAATTACGCGGAACTGAGCCCAAGAACACTTTCGAATCGTTCTAAATACTGTTTTTCGAACGTATTCGTTCATTCAAAAGCCGATCTTTTTACCGGTCCGCGATCATTTTTGTCGTTAAAAACGCCCCTATAGAAAAAAAGATTTAGTCCGTACGCTTCCCTATATTATACGAAATGTATACGTAATCTCGTTTGCATTATAGGCCCGTCGAAAACGCTTTCCGTGACTTTTCGGTCCATTTCGCCGCTGTCCCCTCGCTTACTTTCTAGATAATTTGTACTTAAACACCTTTCGTTAACATTCTACGCGACGGGCAACATTTGTTGCCGATTAATTTATAAACGGTTCAATTTGAAAAAAAAACCGTCGGTTTCGCGTTCGAAATTCGTAGAACGTTTTTGAAAATGTATTCCGAATACCTGTTTATTGAGAATTCCAATGAGACTGAAAGTCTATAAGAGTGTATTGAGACCAGCGATGTTGTATGGTTCAGAGTGTTGGGCGGCGAATAAGAAAATAGAGCGGAGAATGAGCGTGGCCGAGATGAGAATGCTTAGATGGATGGGTGGACAAGAGAAGATAGGATAAGAAATGAATCTAAAAGTGTAAAAGTAGCGGCGGTTAAGGATAAAATGAGGGAGAATAGACTTGGATGGTTTGGGCATGTTACGAGGAGAGAAGATTCGGAAGCAGTAATGGAATTGTGTGTGAAAGGAAGAAGAGGAAGACCAAAAAAGAAGTGGTTGAATACGATTGAGGAGGATACGAGGTTTGCTGGTGTGTGGGTGAAGGATGTGGGGAGATCGGGCCAAATGGAGGTTTAAGGACCCCAAATAGACGGGATAAAGGCGAAGGAAATGACGATGATTCCGAATACCTGTTCATTTTAAATATTCCGACGCGAATAATGAACCGTTTTAAATAGTATTTTGTATCAATATACCTGCAGAAAAGCGTAACGTTTCTTATGTACTATAAACTTTTTGAACCGAAGGTTCATGTGACGAACGAGCGTACGCGAAAACCAAATTGTCGGACCCGAGAATAAAATTACTCGTCCAATTGAGGTTCGACAATGTACAAACGAAAAAAGCCACCCCTTCGGCTAATCTAATACCTTCAAACGAGCGATTCTTGTATATATATATATATAATCTGAATTTCGGAAAAAGTTCCGACGATTTTCGTGAAATTTAGTATGCCGGGGGTTTCGAGGGCGATAATCGATCTAGCTAGGTTTCATTTTTAGAAAACGTCGTTTTATCCGTGTTTAAAAAGAAGAAATACCGAACAAAGTTCGGTCGCCCGATATTTATTAAAAACAAACGCGACGGCCGACCGATACGCGTGGGACTAATTCGGCAATGACGTGGAACCCCCAAACGGCGGTCACAACGTTACCGAAATAATACGGAATCTTAGGTGGCGACCGGTAACGACGGGTCGACGACGTTACCGTAACCAAATACCGACAGTCACGGCTCGACGAATCGGACGTCTGCCGCGCGCTTTTATTTATCCGAGGGCGTTCATTTTTCGCGGGCGAATACAAATCTTTCAGCTACCCGTCGCGGATATATAACTAGTATATTGTATGTGTGGATGGATGTGTGTAAGTGCGCGTGTTGAAACGACGGGAAAATAAACCGTGAAGAAGACGGGCGGACGACACAAAGCTTCCGACGGGCGCGAGACCAATCGCGCGGAATAGTCGATAATTAAACGTCCGCCGGACGTATAAACAACGACCGGGTCCACGCGGCGCACGGACGCGCGTAATAGGTTCTTTCCATTGTCACGCGTTACGGCCGCGGTATTTCCTCCAGCCGGTTTCTATAATATATATATATATATACGTATGGACCACGAGTCCACGGCCGAGGCGAATATTATTATATAAATCTCGTCTCGGTGACAACGTACGGGCGCGCGTTAGTGTGGAACGGCGCGCGCCATTCGACGAATACGAAAAACAGCCGCGGGTACACGGAAGGCTGACACGTGTACGGCAAAATTAGCGCTACGATTCGCGAACAAGCGTGATTCGATTACGCGGATGGAAAGACGAAACTCGTACGAAATCACCAGTTAAACGTAGCGATCGGACGGACGACAGTGTTACGGAACGTTTTCCGATAAAACGGAATTTCACGATACTCGATCAACATAGCGGGCAAACACAAGCCACGGGAATGTTTCGATTTCGCGTACAGATCTACGCCGGACGATCGGAACGTGATTTAAACGGCGTAGATTCGTCGTAGCGAAACGCGGTCGATGGTCGTATTAAGAACGGAAACGAACGAACGTCCAACGCGTTGTCGATTAGGTTATTACGGTTCGCCCTCAACGTCTTTGCGCGTCGGCCGGCGACGTTATATTTCCACCGATGTTCGATGACCTCGTCATTCGGTTCCCTACAAAAGGTCCGTCGCGTGTTGTTTCCGCGGCCGCGTTAAATCTCGTCGCAAGTCTCTCCTCTATTCCGCCACACTACTTCGTTGTTTTCGCGACTGCTACCCTATAAAGTTCTCCGTAATTTAGATTACTTTCCCCCCCTCGGGGGGGGGGGAAATCCATTGTTCTTGTCCATGTTGGTTTTCGATATTCCGTCTTTCGACGCGTCGACACGGAGTTTCGGATAGTACGCGTTACTTTAAACGATATTTCGCCGAGCCTACGGGTCGCCTTACGGATTGGCGACGGCAATTAACCCCCCCGGTATCGCGAGTATTCGCGAAACGGAATTACCGAAAACGTACTAGCGTCACTACGATAATAAAAAAAAAGTCCTCGACCATTCGACGTTAACCAGGAACGTTGGGACCGTCCATTATCGTCGGATGTTAACGAAACAACGGGTTTCCCGTTTTGTACTCGAGGGAAAACTATTCGGGAAAGTTCGAAAATAATCGCGCGCCAAACGACGAACAAACAACGGGATAATTGTAAACAAACAATCGTCGTGAGTAATTGTATACGCGTAGACCGGCTTTAAGTACGGCGAACGTTTTTTTTTTTTTTTAACGACGCCCTTTTAACAATTCCCCCTACCCATCCCTCGGGGGCGGGCGACGTCGACCCTATTAGCGTTACGCGCGTTTGTCCGGGCGAAATACACTCGGCCGGTTTACATCGAAACGCGCGTCGACGCCGCGTTCGTCGACGTAACGTTTAATTCGAATAAACAATCCGTCTCGGCGATAATAATATTTACGTTATTTTCACGTTCTAAACGACCCGATCGATTGATTTACTCGTACGCGACGGCCACTCGTCAACGGTCGTTTTCGAAACTACGAACGTAAGCGTTGTTTATACCGAAAGTCCGCGATTTTCGAGTTTTACGTATTTCGTTATACGCCGGATAGACGAACGGAGACCGCGGACTGGCGGGCCGATACGTGGCCCTCGTATTTCAATCGACAGCGTGTCCGAACGGATCGACCGGCATTTTCGGCGCGAGAAAATATCTCGCGATAAACGTACTTGGTGTAAATATCGTTCGCCGGCGAAAACGACGACGGAAATTCGAGAATACGGCGGCGAAAAATATACCGTCCGCGACGCTTAACCTTTTAAGCGATACCATTATTACAATTACCGTTCCAATCGACAATGGCCGTCCGGTTCTCTAGTCAAGCTGCTCCGTACTAGTGAACCGCTTTTTCGACGCCGTTCTTTTCGTCGTCGACTAGTCGTCGTGTTCCTGCCGGGACGCGCGTTATCAACGGGCGCGACGGTTCGCCCTTTGAGCCGAAACATCGTTTGTGAAAGCCCGTTCGAGTTAATTTACCACGAAAACACGCGCGTCGTTCGATATTGAATTACGTAATTTTATAATAAAGAACGATCGTATTATCTCCCTTTATTTTCCCAACTATTTCGGCTCGGTCACCTTGGTAGCCAAATAATGCAGAATTACCGTGGTCGGTAGCGACGTTGGCGCGGTGAGTTTCTATATGATTCGACCGCTAGTAACCGTTTTACAAGATCCGGGGGACGTGTTTTTGTTCATTTTACAGTATACGCGTACGAAATGCTTCGATTTTCGTAAAATGTCCGTACGACGCCGATCGCTGATTTTATTTCCTAGTACGATTTAGGTAGTAGGTTAAGTATTTAGTAAAAGAAAAATACATTGTCCGTCGTCCACACTTTTATACCTTCTTCTCCATCGCCTTATTTTCCCAGCTACCTTGGTCCCCCACTCTATCCGATCTTCCACATCGTTTACACACACGCACCATCAGTCCTTACATACCACACTCGATCGCGTTCGACCGTTGCTTTTTTTGGTCTTCCTCTATTTCCTACGCCGTTCGATTCCATAACCGTTCTTACTGCTTTCGAATCGTCTCTCCTCGTAACACGACCAAACCGTCCGAGTCTCCCTCGTCCGCAATCCACGTTACGCTTCCTCTTACGTATTCGTTTCTTCACCCGTCCGTCCAAAGCGTGTCTCGGCTACCCACGTTTCCTGCTTTACTATTTGCTCGTCCACCGGCCAACACTCTGGCAATTGAGTTGGTCTCGTTACGCGTTTTATAGAACTTACCATTCAGCCTCGTTCGTTGTTGGTAGAAGAAACGTACAGACGTACATTTATCATTACGCGACTTACGTTTAAGCGCTCGGTGGGGGGGGTGGATATTCGACGTGTTTCCTAGTTTCACGATGCAACTCGGCCGACTTCCGTTTGACTTACCGGGGCGATAAATCGGACGCAAACACGCCGAACGTGCGCGCCCGGAGCAAAAACGATATGCGACACGTTCCCAGCGGCGCGTGTAAACGTGCGTCGTTTACGGCCGACATCGTACGTGAAACGAACGAATACGGAGGAGGTGGAGGGGGGGGGCACGAGCGACGCTGTTTTTGAACAAAGTATCGTGTACGTACGCCGGCTGGCGCGAACAATCGGAAACGAACCCGAACGGACGACACGCGCGTGATTACCGGGCAAGACGACCGAGACAAGGTGCGCGCGCCCAAACGTCGGGGAAACGAGCTACAGGTACACGAAATCATATTATTGCCGTAGCGCGGTCGGCGCGGCGTCTTTTTTCCGTTTCCCTTTATTTTCGGGTAACAATAAGATGAAAGATCACCGACAGGACACGCACGACCGCGAAAACGTATACACCGCGCTACTATACTATACTTTATGTACACACGCGTAGTGCGACGGCGAGTGACGTCCGCGCGGCTACAATAATAGCCCGTCCTTGGTACGATATTCGGCGTATAAAAACTGCGTACGCGTTTGTGTAACGCCGTCGCGGCAGCATAAACGGGCGGCGATCGGCGTAATCGCGAACATTCGCGTTACACGTAAAAGCGGATCGACCGCGGGCATAAGGGGACGTTGCTAATGTACTACGGGCGCGTTGTAACAACGAGACGTATTGCCGGGAGCGTTGGACAACCGCGACCGGGGTAACCGGTGGAACGAAAATCCAAAGCGGTTAGGTAATTTGCTTTAAAAAGAGCGGGATTTCGATACAACGTCGAACGACGTGGGTAACGAATTCGAATACCGCCGCCGAATACGCTACGAAACGTGGACGACGACGACACGGCGAAACGTGTTCGGGCACATTTTGACGAAACGACGGTCGCGTAGTACGGCTGATTTCCATACATATTGTTCGTTCGACTATTATTGTAACTAAACGACAGCGGCCCTCGTAAACCGAATCGATCGACGCGTATTTCGAACGACAAATAGATATTTTTCTAAATCACGCGCGCGAGAACCGTACGAGCGAAAGACGCGTCAACGGGCAAGAAAAACGGGTCGCGGTCAAATCCGACGCGTTCCCCGAGCGTACTGTTTTTACGATTTACGCGTTCGAAAGCGCCCCCGGACGATTTTGTCGTTCGTTCCGGTGAATAATCGTACCGTCGTACGCTGTTTCGCGAATTTTTCGATTTTCCCGGCCGTAGAGCGAAACGATTTCGCGGCGTCAAGCCAAATAAAGCCCACGTAAAATCGCCGACCTATTCGATTCGGACGTGTTGTTTCGTATATTTGAAAAACGCGCTAATACAGACGCGTATCGTATTCGTTAAATTATCATTACCGGTCGGTTTTCGTAATCGAAAATCAAAACTCCGAACAGGCCAATCCGCAACATCCGCCGCTCCCGTTGTTTTCTAACCTTTATTTAGGTTTGTTTCGAATTTTTCCCATACGCGTCGTTAATGTTTTCACGCGATTTCAACGGACGGGCGATCGATTTTCTCGATATTTCGTTGTTGATATTTCGATTTATAAGGCACGTCGTATTTGGCGCGTCGACGTGTACAAAGACGACGGGTAATCGAAATAAATGTTTCCGGTTTTCGTTATCCTTAAACGGTCGAGTGACGTTTAAAAACGGTTTTTATTTTCGAACGAAAAGTACGTTTTCCTCGGTTTTTCGTTATTCAATTATTCGGGCCATTAGTGTTTCAATCGGTTCACTCGTTTCGCCAGTACGTAGGTCCCGAAAGGTTTTTTAAGTCACCGTCGTCAATTTCCGAATTCAAATTCGTATCGACGTCGCGCGTATTCCGTTTGAAAATAACTTCTTCTTTCGATATAAAACGAATAAAACACGCTTATTGGGCGTCTAACGATATATCCATACAAATAAGCGGGGATTCGTGACCCGGCTCTTTTAAAATTACCGTTTGAAACGTAACAATTCATTATAACGATAAACGAATTCTTACTTTTTTCCAACTAATTGTTGGGCATTTACTGAAATTTACCTCTACGAGTGTATTATATATCTGTAAACGATTTTCAAAATTATCTTTTTGCCGTTCAGTCTTTCGAATTCCGGACTAGACATGCGCTTGCACGCGCTGGATACGATTAATAAATACGTACCAGTGACGTATACGTAAACGAATAAAAAACAAAAACGTTTTAGTATCGAATACATGTTTGTGTAAGACTGTTTGTCGAAATCGAATACTGTTTGCGTTGGTCGGCCTATATTTTTCGTACGCCTTATAACGATCGATTTTTATAACCGGATATATAAATATTAAACCGTAAAAACGACGTTCTTTTTCGACAACTAATCGAACACGTTTTTAGAGTATTCTATCGCGAATACGTTTTTGGACGTATAGACTTAAAAATTAATTTTTAATACCTACCGCGTACCCTATGAGTCGGTACGCCGTGTCGTCGTACATTCCCAGGTAGTCGGTAGACGCTACTTGACGTGTAACGTAATACACATACACGCACGCGCACCCAGGTTTTGACGTAATAATATTACTATTGTTATTTTAACGAGTTGTATAAATATATAGTAGGAAACGTGATCGTGCGGGTAAAAGGGAGTTAGTAACGAAATTAAAAAAAAACTTAAACGTAAATAAAAAAGAGTACCTTCTAATGTATCGCGGCAATTATACGTATAAAAAATATATCGTTATTGTAATAACACGGCCGCTCGTCGACGTCTTCATATAATTTGTATCACGTTGCGCGCATCGCGTCACGAGAAACAATTAATAAAATAATACGATCGCGTCGGACCACCAGCTCACTCGGGTATATCGAGAAGCGTACGGACGATTATAAGTAAAATATATTCCAATATAGAGCCGGGCGCTTGTGGCGTAAACGATTGATATTTATTCGGAAGGTTAACGACGACGAGTGTGACGCCGCCCGTGTGTAGAATCGGCGGACGCCACGGTTCACGCCCATTCGTTTTGATTCGGCGGCGGAATTTCACCGCGAACGTGTACGACACAGTGTGTATATATAACATACGCGTACGTACGTATGTATTGTACAGGTATACACACGGACACGCGCGTACGATAAAAACAACGAAAACCGACCGAACGAAAACCGCGGAGACGACGACGGCGCGTGCGATAATATCGTAAATACGACTTGAACGACGTGGCCTCGGGCGCAGCGGCAAGGACCGCGAAACGAATTTCGGTTAGGAAACGAAAAATGTTGAAATATCGGCGTAAATAGAACACGCCGGGAACGAGACGGGGAAACCCTCCGCGGCACCCGGCCGATCGCTACCGGCTCACGGTTATCGGATCGAATAATAATTTTCACGAAAACTGAAAAACAAATGTCGCCTTCGCAGTATGGACGAAATTCGTTACCGTCCTTTTGTAAATTCTTTTCGTGTTTAAAAAAATTGTATCCGTCGGCGAACGGAATGTTGTTTTTTGTTTACCGAAATATAAATGTCCGAGCTCGGATCGTTTCAAACATACGTTCGGATCTTAAACGTACGTACGACAAAGGCGAGGGAAATGACGATGGAATTCGTTACTAATAAGCGACGGGTAACGAACAACGGAATATTTAAAAAATGCGTTCACGGATAAAAAAAATAAAAACGACCGTTATTCGCTTCGCTCGGAATCCCAAAAAAAAATAATTATATTATCGAATCGTCCCCCCCTCAAAAAAACAAAAAAACCCGAGTCTTTTTCCGACGCGCGTCTCTATTTTATTTAATAAATTTATTATATAAAAAAAAAACGGATCCCGATCGGTGTACTCGCTTGGCCGTACACACGATCGGCGTACATTTGGTTGGCGAACAACGGACTACTAACTAAACACGGCCCTCCGGGAAAAATAAAAAGGTATCGGACGCGTTCGCGTAGACGATTTATCCGCGCGACGTTGCCGTTTAAACGATATCGCGTTATTGGCGATCGCCAGACGATTTGACCGCTCCCCGAAATCGTCGTTTCCCCGCGCCATAAAACGAACGCCAGTGCCAACCGCGCGAGATAAACGACCCCGTCTGGAAACGCGTTGTCTCCGTTTACCTATTTTCCATACGAGCCCCTAGGCGGTGTCGTTCGTCACACAAATCGGAATTAATCGATCCCCCGGCTTTCGTGCGCCCGTACTGAAAACACGACGACGACGAATAATACGAAAAACACGGTCGATTAGTTTTTTTTCACTGCTCGACGATAACACGCGGATTGGCGAATTTCAACGACCGCCGCCCGGAAAACGCGAGAGCAATAATACGAAATCGGACACAGTGGAGGGGCGACCGTCGTTTATTGTTTATAATAAAATACGACGATCGCCCTTAACGGGACTGTCTCTCCCGGCCGTACGACTCTGTGTCCCTTACGTCGAAAAATCTAAGTTGACGAACGTTAACAAAAAAATGAAAAAAATGGACGGGAGATCGGTCGAGACTTACACGCCATTTACGTCCGCTGGTTTAAGAAGAGTATAATCCTTAAATTACGTTAATAAGGGACGGGAGGTAACGGGACAGTCTCTCCCCCATCCCCCCGCCTGCTCTTCCGTACATTTACACATTTACCGTTGTCCGTGGTTACTAAATTTTTAGATACATTGATTGGACGACACGCGTTCGTCCATGTAGTGCGGAAACAGGTCGCGCCGAGAACGATTAGTCGGGCCGTTATTATCGATTATATATATATATACACACGTTAGGTGGGATCGACCTAGGGAATTGATATGTACCGTCGGCAGATTGATTCGTCCGGGAAAAGCTCTCCCCGGGCCGTGCGCCGCGGCGCTATCACTAGCGGGCGTACGTACGACGGCTATTGGACGTCCAGAAGAAACGAAGAATGTCGCAGAGACGTGGACTCGGACGGGTGAAAAAATGCGCGCACTAGTCGACGACTTTTCGTGGGAACGCGTAAAGAAACGCGATCGAGGCCGACGACGTTCGTACGTCCCTCCGGTATCGTGCGTTTCGTACCGCCTTCGAACAATGGGTTCCGCGCGGTCGGTCGGGCGCGTTTTTGTGTAAGAACGGTCCCGGGAATAAGTTTCACGCACGTAGGATCACCGATCGAATACGTCGGGCGGCGACTGGGCCGTTTATTACGTTTTTTTCGTCGAAAAAAAAAATTATCGTTACTTTTCCCCCGGTCCTAGTCCGGCCGCATACTTCGGCTACCGGAACGTTCGAGAATTCTTTCGTCGAAGACCTCGACGAAGGTAAAAATATGTATATATCATTGCCCGTTCTCTCTTTTGTGTACGGTAATTCGTGCGCGCGCGTACACACACACACACACACGTGTAAGGGTCTCTGACGAAACGACGTAGGAAAAAAAAAACCTGTATTACTATGATTACGACGTGTTGAGTTCTGTAATTCGGTGTCCGATAATTTTCGGGCCGCGCAATGATATACACGCACGCACGCACGCACGCACGACCGACCGACCGACCGACTCCTCCTCCGTGATTAAAATTTAATCGATTTTTCTTTCTATTATTATTGTTGTTGTTTCCGCGCCGTCGCTTCGATTTCGGTAAATGTCGAAACGTTCTCCGTCCGGTCGGTGTTTAATAATAAATTACGCGCCGTACGCTTTACGCGATTTTTCGCCGACACAACGACGACGCGAAAATACGGGCAACCGCGCCATCCGCTGTTACGTATTATGTACCTCCCGTGATTGCTCTTGAATCGTTTCCGTGGCCACTGCTCTTCCGAATTACCGGCCGTTTTCTTCAACGTTCAAACGGGAACGCAATCGCGAACTTGGGCCGACCGGACAACGACGCGTTCACTATTTGTACGTTCGCGCGTACTTTTTCGCACCAACTCCACGGTATCCGCGCGATCGGCCGTATTCCACGTGTTTTACCGACCATCCCGCGGGTCAACAACACCGAGAAACGTATAACGCAAATCCGGCAAAACCATAGACACACCGTACGATTTTCGCCCGACCGAATGTCGTCGGTTTTCCGTTACGTTACGATTTCGTATCGTTCGTTCGTCGATTATTTATTTATAACGATACATAACGCGTTACGTTCATTTCGCTGTAATAACGATTTTCGATTACCGTTCGCCGCGTACTATTTCGGTGCCGTAATATTACGTGACCGTCGTACGGTTGTCCCTCCTCTCCGCCCCCCCCCGACGGTTTAGTCGTTAAACGAAAATACGAACTCGACTCGGTATCACGAATGACAAACGAGATTTCCCGACGTTTCCAGCGCGCTTCGTGTACCGAATTCAAACAGAAAACGCGTAACAGGTGAATTAGAGGTAGATAACGTACGGCAATCGTATACCGTTAATTATTTGTATATACCCGAGGGGGAGGGAGGGGATTTGTAAAAAATGTCTCTTGGAACAACGAACACATTATACGCGTATCAATGTACGTGTGTGTGTGTGTGTGTGTGTGTGTACTGTACACGCGAAAAACACAAAGAAGGAAGACGAAATCGGTTTCGCCTCCTCGCGCGAAGGTCTGCGAACGCGCGCGCGCGCGTATACGTACACGTTTTATGCACGGTCACACAGGCGACTAGGACTTAAGTGTATAAATCAGCGGAAATGCCTATAATAAATACGTACGCGCGTTTGTATTATATATGACCCGTCTCGTGCGCGCGTGTTTGTACGTGTATATATATATATATGTACACGTACGGTCATTAGAAGGTCGAAAAAGAAAAAAACCGAAAAAAAACCGTGGAGTAATAATAATGGTCGCGGACGTGAGGAGTTCCTTTTGTATTACGTTACTAATCATTTTCGCCGGCGCGAACGATAAATAACGCATTTTGAAAACGCGCCGCCCGTAAATAACGACGACGGCGACGATTACCACCGGTCCGATAGGCCCCGTGAAAGGAGCGAACATAATACGATATATTATATAATATAGATTACACGCGCGCAGACAAATATATAGTGAAGACGCGGAGAAAATGAGTGAGTTAAATCATCCGGCCGACCGAGCCGCGCGCGCGTTATGGACCCATAACGCTTACGAGTAAAAGACTACCCGGAGTTTTTTTTTTTTTTTTTTTTTTTTGGGA
>JAIPRN010005032.1:0-12241 GCA_025469175.1 Geopemphigus sp. TES_GeoC_2020 | reverse complement strand
CGGAAACAAATTTAGCTTTTGTTGTGTCAAATGAATTTATTTATACGACTTGAAACTCCTCATGATGTGATACTAAGTGATAATCTATAAAAATAAGTTTTCACGATCGCACACCTTGTAGTATTTGATGACCGTTTATTTCTAAATATAAACATTTCATTGTATATAATTTGATTATTTAAAAAAACGTATTCGCAAATGGTTGTTATAACAATTTCGCAGGATTTGTATTTGTCCATATTGAATTAAAAGAGTTGTTTATGATAGACTTTATGCTCTAAGACGAGCGAAAAATACGAGATCATACATTCGATTTTCGTAAAAATATTTTTTTGTAACCACAAATACATTTATGTAAACAAGCGTATATTAAATATATGTCACATTGCATAAAATATAATTATATCCGAAAATACGGGAAATATTATTTTTTTTATAATATATTAATTTTTAAACGTCTCAAAATATTTACACCTTTTTACATGCCACTACGTTAATTGTTATTACATTGATTATGTGAATATTTGACGTCATTAAGTTTATTAATTGTAATATATTTAAATATCCAATTATGTCCTTACGATTTCCTGTTCATTGTTCATTTTGTTAGCATCGGAATGACATTGATAACGTAACGTTGTGTCGAAAAAAAAAATCAAATTTCTCTCATATTGTGGGATCTATAAAAAAGAAAGAGAAATATAAACATCAGTTTTGAACGAATTTACTATTTGATTATTAAGCAAATTAATTCGTGGTGTTGTTATGTTGAATCTATGTTTATCATATTAATAGGACCATAAAAATGTTTACGAAAATTCATACGTTAAAATAGAATTTAAATTATTGTTCACGATTTATATTAATTGCCAAATAATAAAGTATTACAATCTTCCAATTTAAAGACAGTTTGAAATTTTTTTTAGAAATGTTAAAAATTTACTTACTATTTATTTCGTAGTCCACATTAAACTGTATATATAATCCAATAAGTAATTCAGGCATTAAAGTTTGAAATCTTTCAATTAGTGTCATCATTTGTACATTAAATTCCCCATTTACTATGACTTCTGCCTAACAATTATTTATCGTTTAAAATAAAACCGTAATTTGAATTGCCAAACATATAACATAAAAGCGAACTAATTTTACGAGACTTTGGTTACGAAATCGTATGAAACTGAGAGGCTGGAAACTACAACATTTTATTTGTTATCCTACGTCAAGAATATCGATCTTTAATAATTGTTTTAATTGGGTAGAGAGAAGAATAAGGGATTAAAAATTTTTTTAACGTGTACTTCAACTATACACAGATGATGATAAAATTATAATATAAAATTATAAATACTATTGGAATTAGTATGTTAGTAAAATAATATTTCGTTAGTTAATGATCTATCTTAAAGGTATGTACTTTGTTCCGCTTCATTTTTTCTTTGTCTATCAGTTAAGTTCATTACAGTATCTGAATTTTAAATACGATACTTTGCGTCTGTTTACTTGAGTTGATTTTCATTATAGTAGTAACTATTGTTAATTATTATTATTGCAAAACGATTTTTCAAATTTTCGTAATTTTTCGTTCGCTGTTAATTATATAATTAAAAATTACAACATACGTACATCATACAATTTATCGAAAACGAAGGCTATTACATTGAAGCGTTTCATAGTGTTGATAATGCTTTGAACTATGTTTTTATAACTTGAAAATTTTTGAAATAAAAATGTTTCTTGCAATACTACCAGCGGTAATTCTCCATTCTTATTACAAAAGATATTCTGGGCAGTAACATCTTTAAAATCAACTTTATTTTAAAAATTAATAATTTTAAGGAATATTTTTTCAATATATAATTCTACAAATTTCCGTAATAATCTTTTCCGACAAATTAGGGTTATTAGTAACGGGTCTAAATTAATACAATTATGATCGTGAACATATACATTAAAATGTGTGAATTTAATCGTGGAACTTGCGACAAAAGCTACAAAAGCTGAACTTGAGGTATTGGTTAAAAGAAAATTCTTCGAAATATATTTATTTTATTTTAAGAAGCGACTTATATTTTTAGTTATTTTGCGGTATATGCAAGCGTATCTGGAAATTTTCAGTTATGACATTGGTTTATTTATAAGGAGACTATAATTAACAGAATATTATTGGTTTCTATATAATATAATATAAAGTATATTTTGTTACAACTCGTCGTTTTTTTATGTTAAATCACATTTTAGAAAATTTTGAACGATTTTCAACAACAGTTGAGGGAATAGTTTGTATTTTAAAAAAGTATTCGATAGTTCGGCAAATGATTAGACTTTAAAGACACTAAATATCGGCTATACGATTATAATTAATATATTAATGTGTAATATATACAGTAAGTACTAACTTATAAAAGATTTGACCGCTATTGCCGAACAAATATCAGGAAATTTTTCAATAAGTCTAATTATCCTCGTACCACAAATAAACCGTAGGATACTAAGTGAGTCGCTTCGATTATTGACGTTAGGCTCGCATAATACGATCGCTGAAGAAACATTAACAAAATGAATAATCACAAAATTATCGTTGTTAAATAATATAAATATGTCCGATCAAATACAATTACAATGACTTAGTATAATCGTACTTACCGGATTTATCGGTAAACAGGTTTAACGTAAAAAGAATAGCGAATACCGGTATACATTTTGTTACGAGAAAAACCATATTTTCTTCTAATATAAATCTAATTTGAACCGACCAATTTTCTCTGACAACGAATGAACACGGTATTTATGGTATCGTCTCATTTATACGCTGCCTATATCCGTTTGTCTACTCGTAATAATTAATTACAACGGCGATTCACCGTAATTATATCCGTCTATTTTTACGACACCGCACGTATATATTTTTAATTTACGGGATTTTTCGCAATATTTTGCGTATTCAGATGCGATTTATTTACATACGTGTTTCGTCTACAAAATGGTTGTGATTTCTAAACATATCCGATTTTGGTCCTTTCTTGTCTCGATCTTGGCGTAGGTGACCGAGTGATTTACACTTGGCAAGTTATCAATCCATTCGGTCAGAATTTTTCGTGTATATTTATATTTACTACTTTCGAATGTACTTTGTGTGAGATTATTATAGTATAGGCGTTATTCCAAGAAGGTCGAGGGGCAGATCGTTTTATTAAAAAATCTTAAAATGTTTGTGTACAGCGTGTATTTTTAATATAAACTAAACTAAATAATGATATGCACGCGTATCATTACAATACGTTCGTATAAAGAATAAACGTCCGACGCATTGTCAAAAGTAAAGGCGGCGAGAATCCGATCGGGATACTAATTTCATGATGATCGATCTTGTGCGCGATTTATACGATAATACGTCCGTAGATGTTGGGGTAGTTAACGTTATTTCGAGCCGTTATTACGAGGGGTTATCGGCAATTGTTTGGGAACGTTTACTAAATTATCCGGTCAGGACCGTCGACCGCCTCAATCGGCTGTCTCTCCGAACGACGATTATTCTTATTCGCGGCGCGTCCTGCCGATAAACTTAAAACGGACACAGTCCGTCCTTTATACGCGCCGTTACGTAATCATCGTAGGATCGTCGTTTACGGATTGTTCAATTACCGTTGCACCAGAGACCGCCTAATTATCGCACAAGTCACGACGAGACTGTTTAGCCGTCCGTCGAAAACCGATCATTTTTAGTTATTATTTACTCCCAAGTACGCGCGGCATAGACACCTATAATCCGAATATCACGGCTTTCGTAATTAACGCATTACGCAAAAATCGCATACACACGACGTTGGTCGTGATTTATTTACGATTCCATATATATTTTTGTTTTCGGCGGCTGTTTTGACGGGCAACATTAAATTATCCACAAGGGCGTAAACGAAAATGATGGCCGGTAGAGTGGTAAAACGGTGGACGCGCCTTAGGTCCCTCCCCCGGCAGGAGGCAAACGACCGCGTAGGGTTCTTATTTATTATCGATAACAGGACGGAGTGTAACGGGGTTTAATTTCGGTCGGACATGACTTTCGGGCGTCCGACCGAAATACAAAAACTCGTCGGCCGGGACCGTGTAGAGCGGGGATCGATTTCGGCTCGTTAGAAGTCGTCCGGTCGGGCGGAACGTTACAACAGAAAGTGAACCGCTCCCGTGAAATCCGACGGGAACGCGTCCGGGCTGAGGCTGACTTTTCGTATTTATTTGCCGCGTACGTCCCGAATATATATTCGACAATCGAGGGAAGGCGCGGGCTATAAATATAATACGAGATTCCGTACACGTTTCGGGCAAAAAACATCGACAAAATAGGACGCGAAAATAAATAAAATACTTCGGATTTTTCGTTTCCGTTTTGATGTACGTTACGGCGGCGCGTACTGTCCATGATCTCGACGACAGTCGGAAATCGAGCGCACGAATCGCGCAAAACGTCCAAATTTCGGTTGGCCGAAGGAACGCGCATATATGTACCGTGCGTTTCGTTTCCTTCTCCTACCGGTATACGTATATTGTTTATTAAGTATCCCTCGTCTAAGTGCGTGTACTTATCAAATCCGTATCTACAGCAGACACTGGTCACTGGCACATGATCATGCGATAAATTTGAATCGAAACAATAATAATAATACAAAAACGCAGTTACTGAAGTATTTATTATTTATTTTGAATCAAGAACGCGAATAGTGTACATATTTCGCGAACGTCATGACGTATCTATGCATATTTTCGAACGAATACAGTTTATGATATTTGTAAAAATTACCGTTATTTCGGGAACTTTCCATCGGGACATACCACATCATAATAACTTAAATATTCGTTTTCAAGTACTTTCGATATAAGCCTTAATGCTGGATTCTTAGAGTCCTCGTAGCCTTGAATAGTACAGCCGCAATTTCCATCAACGTCTAGGTTGAATATGTTATATCCATATATTCCAATTAATTTGTTATCATTAACGTATTGGACCTATGGAAAGAATTGAAAATCTACAATATTTTATAGAGATATAATAGTAATTTTATTGTGGATCGTAAAATAATAGTTTGTTATAATTTCTTTTTTTGTTCAAATATACAGTAATGTAATTTGGTGCATCGCGTATTTGATACTTTACGGTTCACGTTAAATAATTCGTTTAATTGTATTAACGTAGTAACATATTTTGAAAAAACAAAACATAATAGTATATAACAAAATATTTTACTTTATGGTAAATATCCTGTAGTGTATCGTAGCAATATTTACGATGTTTAGACATGTCTTTCGTACACCTCTGAAATTTAAACCAAATTAAATTTGAAATATATTATGACGAGATTCAATTATACGTGTTTGTTAAAAAAATAACCGTTTGTATTCAATTACTGTACCGTATACGTTTATAATACATTACCCGCAACACTGTAAATGGAAACAGGCTTAACGAAACAACAGATGCTAGTTATTTGAGGTTGAAGCCTTGAAGGTAACATAGTTTGCGTCTAAGTTTGGTGAGGAGTATTTAGATCTATACCCTGAAGTAATCTAAAGTCCCTGTGGAATGGGTTTGGAATACTTCCTTGGCACCCTCGGCCGATCGTAAGAGGTGACTAACGAGGATGCTTTAGGTAGACAGCCGGTGTAAAAATGCGGTCGAACATTACGAGAGGTCCGATAACAAAAAAGTAAATGGTTGTTTCCATCTCGGATGTACTCGAGAATAACAAGGGAGGGAGAAAATAGTGGCAAAAAGAAGGTAATGTGTGATACCAAAAGGAGAGCAGGTGCGGTAGCCCTTTCACTTGTATATGGGTCCATCCGACGCGTGTAGTGTCAATTGTGTAGGGACATAATCACTGAACTTTATGAACTTAAGGAGAAACCGTGCGAAACATAGGCACAAAGTAAGAATACGTACGTGAAATGTTGGGACGTTGACTGGTCAAATAGAGAATTAGTAGAGGTATTGAAAAGGAGGAAAGCCGAAAACTTTTTGTGAGTAGGAAATAGAGTGGAAAGGGGTGAAAACGAGGGTAATCGAAGAGAGATATAAAATAATACATTCAAGTGAGAATTGTACAAGGAATGGGGTAGGAGTAATAGAGAGAGGAAAAGAAAGAGAGTGAGAGAGAGAGTGAGAGAGAGAGAGAGAGAGATTCCATAGTAGTAAAAGTGGTTATGGAAACGAACGTTGAAGGATGAACAGGAAGGCTAAAGAAGAAGTGATTGAACGCGATTGTGTATGATATGTGGACTGCCGGTGTGTGAGAAGACGATAGGTTTATATTACGTTATAAAAATATTAACGTAACTATATATATATATCGAAAACCATAATTACTAACCCGTTGATAGGACATGTCTTCAAATATATTATCTTTCACGCTAGATACTACGAAGTCAAATGTAATTAACATTTTAGATGCAAGTAGACCCATAGATTTGAGTTTATCGACTGTTGCTTTCTAAAACGAAATTGAAAAGACTTTAATTTGGATAATTGTATTTCGTTTAATTAGAATTGAAATTTTAATTCCGATATTTAAATATATAGCGTACCGTTATAGACAATTCAAACTATTAATAAGGCATGGAACGCTTGATTAAATAATAGTTAGGTATTGTAATATTATAATGGTATTTCGTATACGTTAAAAGTATACGAATATATATATATTTAAGAGCGAACGTGAATCAAGTACGAACACTTGATTTGCTCTGATAATTAACATTTATACGTTTACGGCTTCACGAGTTTTAATGTTTAAAATGTATAGTCACGTAATTGACAATATTCTGTTTATTAACGCATAGTTGACCATTGTTGACGTAAAGGTATAAGTTTTATAAATTTAAAGCATAATTTATATAAAATTCTCGGACCCGAGACATTTGTTGGTTGATTTTATTTATGTTAAATTATTATATAAAATTTGTGTTAAATTATAAAATAACTAAATAACTAAAATGCCTAAACCGAAACCAAAAGTTCGTGATTGGCTTGTCGATTTTATAAATGGATTCCACAAAACAATATTATCGGCAAATAGATCCGTTTTGTATTGAAAATATGTAACGTTTCGGTTTGTGCCTGAGAAGACATCACGTATCCGTACATCGCAGTAATCCGACATTTAAACGCAGCAACACTCATAAAAGTTATTAATCGACAACAATTGAGATCGCCAAAAACACAACAACTTGTCTTCTTTCACAAAAAAAAAATACGATTGTGATAAAGACTCACGCGAACTGATAATAACGGTTTATATACCTTTCTATAACCTATAAAATAATAACTTTCCATCGTTTTTGGAAGTGTTCACTAAAAAAAAAATACCAAATGAAACCAATCTGGATAAAGGCTATGTATGTACTATAAATTTTTAAAAACGACTGAACAAATTAAGAAACGTGTCGACAAAAAAAAATTTTGAGTCTCGATCGACGAAATCAGAATGCAAAAGGACTCTTTACTGATAACGCAATAAAATAATCGGAACCCTTAAAATTGACGACGAACCCGGTTGTACGCTTTTGATGAATTCGGTAGAATTAGAAATAGCGAATTATTCGATCATTTTTAAGCTTTTTGACCGTTCGTTGAGCGTATTCTGTCTAAGAGGCGTGAAATACGATGAAGTGCTTTTATTTGTAACTGACGCCGCGCTTTACACGATTAAGATTGGATTGGATGCCGCTATATTTTATTGCCAAAAATTTGGAAATAATTAAAGGGGTTATTTGATACGCTCGATGATAACGACGCAGAATCTATCGGAAAATATACGCAAATTTATCAACATTATACCTTTCGGAAACAAATTTAGCTTTTGTTGTGTCGAATGAATTTATTTATACGACTTGAAACTCCTCAAGATGTGATGCTAAGTGATAATCTATAAAAATAAGTTTTCACGATCGCACACCTTGTAGTATTTGATGACCGTTTATTTCTAAATATAAACATTTTCATTGTATATAATTGGTTTATGTACAAAACGTATTCGCTAATAGTTGTTATAACAATTTCAAAAGATTAGTATTTGTTTGTATTGAATTAAAAGAGTTGCTTACGATAGATTTTATACGATAGATTTTCGAAAAAATATTGTTTTGTAACCTCAAATACATTTATGTAAACAAGCGTATATTAAATATAAGTCACATTGCATTAAATATAATAATATCCGAAAATATGGGAAATATTAATATTTTTATAATATATTAATTTTTTAACACCTCTAAATGTTTTCACCCTTTTACATGCCACTACATAAATTGTTATTACATTGATTATGTGAATATTTGACGTCATTAAGTTTATTAATTGTAATATATTTAAATCTCTAATTATGTCCTTACAATATCTGTATATTGGGTCCTAGGTCCTTTCTCGGGATTACATTCTCTATAATTCGTTGTTTCAATTATATAAAAGTCAAAGAAATTCCATAAGATAGAATCTGTAAAACCAAAGACAAATATGAACATTAGTTTCGAACGAATATACTATTTAATTATTAGGCGAATTAATTCGTGGTGTTATTATGTTGAATCTATGTTTATCGTATTCATAGGACCAAAAAGATGTTTATTTAAATTCATAGGCTAAAATGTAATTTAAATGATTGTTCACGATTTATATTAATTGCCAAATAATAAAGTATTACAATCTTCCAATTTAAAAACCGTTCGCAATTTTTTCCTAATTATATTAAAAATTTACTTACTTTTTTTAGAATTTTCAAAATGTTTGTTTAACATTACTCCTATAATTATTTCAGGTTTAAATTTTCGTAATTCTTGAATAACTGTTGTAGCTTCTTTATTAAACGCATCATTATTTGTGATACCCTTGTAACAATTATTAATCGTTGAAATAAAACCGTTATTTGTATTGTCAAATAGCGAACTAATTTTACGAGACTTAAGTAACAACATCGTATTAAACTGAGAGTTTGGAAACTAAATTTTATTTGTTATTCTACGTCAAGAATATCGATTCTTAATAATTGTTTTAATTGGGTAGAGAGAAGAATAAGGGATTCAATAATTTTTTAACGTGCACTTCAAATAATATGGATGATGATAAAATATACAATTGTAAATACTATTGGAATTAGTATGTTAATGAAATTGTATTTCGTTAGTCAATGATCCACATTGAAGATTTCGTACATTGTTCTGCTTTCATTATCTATCAGTTAATTACATTACAGTATTTAAATTTTAAATACGATACGTTGCGTCTGTTTACATACATTGATTTTCATTATTTTTATAGAAGTAATTATTATTAACTTTTTTTTATTGTAGAGCGGTTTTTCAAATTTTCGTAATTTTTCGTTCGCTGTCAATTATATAATTGAAAAGTACAATATACTTACTTCATACATTACTTGTAAAACCATAGCGCTCATATTAGTGGCTATTAGATTATTGAAGAATTCTGATAATGATTTAAACCATTTTGACCACTTTAAAATGAAAATAATATCTAAAAACGTTACCAGCGGTAATCTTCCTTTCAGTTTAAAGATGTATTCTATGTTGTCTATTGCTTTAAAAACAACGTTATTTTTAAAATTAATAACTCAAAAGAATTATTTTTCAATATATAATTCTACAATTTCTCATAATAAACGTTTCAGAAAAATTATAGTTATTAGTATCGAGTCTAAATTAATACAATTGTGATCGTCACCATATACATTAATATATGCGAATTTAATCGTGGTAATTGCGACTAGTGTTACAAAAGCTGAACTTGGTGTATTGTTCGAAAGAAAATTCTTCGAAATATATTTATTGTACGATACAAAGCGACTAATATTTTTTTTGCGGTATGTACAAACGTATCTGGAAATTGTCAGTCATGTAATTTGTGTATTTATGAGACCAAAATTAAAAGAATATTATTCGTTTCTTCTTCATTGTAAAATGTAGTATAAATGTCCAATATTTATAGAAAAAGCCCTATATTAGTTTAAATAAAGTTTAAAACGTATTATTATTTATTATTAAGGGTATTATTCTTTAAAAATGTGTTAGTGCATTAAAAACAGGGCTTTGAAAGATTATATGTATTTCGGTGAAATATTAATTATATTTAATATTTTTGAATTATTTTTAATATAATAGTCTATTATTCGAATACGAAATAGGATTCGTGTATGCGTTATATATATATAATTATACTAATAACTATAATGTAATAATAAAAGTACTGCAATATATATTTTCCTATAGACAAATAGGATAAATAATAAACTTAAATTTCTTTTCTTCGTAAAATTTAATGTAGGCGATAAAAAAACTTCTTCGTATTCCGTTATTTTATTTAAAAAGCCGCCATGTTTACAAATAAACAAAATTAATGTATGAAAGTATATTTTGTTGCAACTCGTCGTATTTTTATGTTAAATCACATTTTAGACAATTTTGAACGATTTTCAACAACAGTCGAGGGATTAGTTTGTATTTTAAAAAAGTATTCGATAGTTCGGCAAACTATTAGTCTTTAAAGACACTTAATATCGGCTTTCCGATTATAATTAATAATATTAATTGATATATTAATGTATAAATTATACAGTAGGTACAAACCCTGATCTTTGTAGTACGCTACTGCAGTACATTCATCAGGAAATCTCTCAATAGCAGGTGATCTTAAATCTTCCAAACTACAAATTAAACGCAGAAAACTAAATGAGTCGTTTCGATTGTTGACGTTAGGCTCGCATAATACGATCGCTGAAGAAATATTAACAAAATGAATAATCACGGAATTATCGTTGTTAAATAATATAAATATGTCCGAAGCGATCAAATACAGTTTCAATGACTTAAAATAATCGTACTTACCGGATTTATCGGTAAACAGGTTTAACGTAAAAAGAATCGCGAATACCGGTATACATTTTGTTACGAAAAAAACCATATTTTCTTCTAATATAAATATAACTTGTACTGACCAATTTTCAAAATGGTAAACGATTTTCTCTGACAACGAATGAACAAGGCAGTTATGGTATCGTCTCATTTATACGCTGCCTATATCCGTTTGTTTACTCGTAATAATTAATTACAACGGCGATTCACCGTAATTATATCCGTCTATTTTTACGATACCGCACGTATATATTTTTAATTTACGGGATTTTTCGCAATATTTTGCGTATTCAGATGCGATTTATTTACATACGAGTTTCGTCTACAAAATGGTTACGATTAGTCAACGTAAATCACGTCAGGTAATTGAAACACTTGTTTATATATAAATATATATAGATTATTGTACGAAAAATTGTTATATATCACAAAATCGTTCTAGAAATAACGTATGTAACTATATAATTTAGCGTAGTATTTATTATAGGCGTTATTATGTGTTTATATATATATATATTTGTTTTACAGGTAAATGTTAAATAATTCCTCGGATTATATTAGTACGATACGGGTTTATTTTCAAAACAAATATAAAAAATTTCAAAAATATAAAAAAAAATACAAAAAATAATTTTCTTTCGTCGTAAAATGGTTTTAAGCGGATCGAAGCATTATAATCGTTTTACACTTTTTTCTGCACACAAACATAAATATACGTCACCAATTTTAATTTGAAACGAATTACGGCGGGAATTAACGTTACTTAGTACACGTTTGTATTCAATTGTTATTACCACGTACGTATATAGTATAGACTAGTTAATTAACGAGACCATTTACATTTCTTACGTTAAAACTGCTAATTATATATTCCTTTCAAACGTTTGTTTAGTGATGGAAACGTATATAACGGTATTGTATATATGGTATTGTGGCGCCTGTGTTGTTGAGTTCGGTGATTGCGTCCATGAGTCCCTTTGTTAGATGATTTCGTGTAAGTTATTAGTTTCGGCGTTTGAACGTATACCACGCTATGTGCGATTTGTCGTTAGTCGATCACTAGCCCTTATTTAGTAATCAACTCTTTTGGTCAGCTTTCTTCATTTATTATATTCGAACGCGCTTTCTTGTACAATGCGTCTTTTTCTTTGTGATTTCTAAACATATCCGATTTTGGTCCTTTCTTGTCTCGATCTTGGCGTAGGTGACCGAGCCATTTACACTTGGCTAGTTATCAATCCATTCGGTCAGAATTTTTCGTGTATATTTATATTTACTACTTTCGAATGTACTTTGTGTGAGATTATTATAGTATAGGCGTTATTCCAAG
>JAIPRN010005031.1:0-12243 GCA_025469175.1 Geopemphigus sp. TES_GeoC_2020 | reverse complement strand
TATACATACATACAAGGCTGTGGCCCTTAAGACCCTAATCAATATCTTGGTAAGATATAAAATACATACAATAGTAGCTCTGTAGAGAACTATGTAAACTTCTGTGAAGGAAATATGAATTTCATGTATAAAGGCATTACAAATAATATGAAAATAGAGTAGGATTTTTAGTCCACACAAAATTATTACCATGGGTCAAGAAATTCAGAGCAGTTAACTTTCAAATATGCTATATATAAATTAATATGAAATATAGATACTTAGAAGTAATATACAAACAGTAATCAATATACTAAAAAACTACAAAGCGACTGGAGAAGACAAAATTAACACCAAATTATGGAAAGCAGAAAGACACAAATTAAAGATCCATATCTTTAGATTAATACAACAAATATGGAAAAAAATCCCAAAAAATTAGAACGAATCACCTATTTGTCCTAAATACAAGATCAGAGAAAGGTTGAAAATGATTGAGGTATATCTTTACTGAATACTGGGTATAAAATATTATTACTAGTAATACTATTTATATACTATTTATTTACTATTATACTAGTAATACATTTTTTTTTATAAGCAGACTAAAAGTACTCAGTGGAAATAATAAGTGATAATCCGAGTGGATTTAGGATAAGAAGATCAATCACAGATCACATATTTGTAATTAGACAAATCATGGAAAAATATGAGTATGTTTAAGATTTACGTATCATCTTCGTTGATTACAACCAAACTTATAACAGCATTATATGAGAAAAACTATGGCAGACGTTAGCATATTTGGGAATACTAAAAAAGTTAATAATACTAATACAAATGTGCAACGCAGAAACATATAAAAGGAAAAATTGAAGAATATCTTATCACGTACCTTTAAGATCAAAAATGGATTATACCAAGAGGATACTATGTCATTGGTACTATTCAATCTTGCATTAGAAAAGTGTAATACAAAAGTATTACGAACAAAATCACTGAAATTAAGAGATAGAAATGAAATACTTGTACATGCTGATAATATAATTATAAGAAAAATACAAGTGAAAAAGAGCATGATTAAAATGATAAGAGACCATAGGGGAGATTGCGCAAAAGATGGATGAACTAGGTACAAGAGACCATGATGAAACTTATGCAATCACGAAAAATAAATTGGAATATATCAAAAGACAAAGAAAAATGGAAAAAAGTAGTTTCAGCAATTACAAGTCTAAAATGACTTGTAAAACTTAAAAAAAAACTTAGATGAACACCTTAGTTCAAAAGATTGATGGGTCTAATGCTCCTATAGAATTACACAGACGAGCAATTGTTGACAGAACTCCACATTCCACATTTGAGGTTTTCTTGATATTAGTCTAATAGCCAAAGTGATCCGTATTTGTACCCCAATGGATCCCTATCACCTTAACTAAAGAGTCATCAAAGAGATGTTGGGAAATCTATTCCTAAATTGCTAGAGAGTTCATGGTTTATTTTTTCAGTTTGCATCCTTGAGATTGAAGCAATTGTATGATATAATTCTGTTTGAGTATTAGTTCGTTGTCAATGTAGGCGCTTAAAATAATTTCATCCACGTATATAAAGTCAATTAAAATATATTTGGCCATGGGAAACTTATCGCCATAACGCGCATTCATTTCATGGAGACATCAGATAGATAGATATGAAACACCATTGATATTGTATGTTATTGTTAGAAATTAAAATGTCTGTATTTCTTTGTTAGGTGAATTACGCCATAATATGTGCTGGTACAAACAATTATCAGGTTGTACTGAGACCTGACTGTATATTTTTTCGATGTCTGCCGTGAAAATGAATTTCTTTAAACGGCTTTTCACTAATATGTTATTGATATTAATTTGTAATGTGGATCCAATGCACAATATATCATTTAATGAAACACCTGACAAAGTAAAAGCTGAGGATATGTCAAAGGCCAGAGAAAAATGGAAAGAAGTAGTAGCAGCAGCTAAAAGCCTAAATGGCTTGTAAAGCTTAAAAATAAAAAAAAAGTATGTATCGAATCAAACTTGGCCTTGGATTCATTCAACAATGAGAGAATGTCACACATATATATGATGATAATGACATTAGTTCAGCTTTTACGGACTAAAATGGATGGTTGATAAATCAGCGTAGTGAACTTATTTCGATACGGTCATGAATTCAAGAGAACAATTTCATAATATAAAGAGCAGTGACAAGGGACCCGTCAGTAATAAAAAATATGTCTATATGACACCAAATGTAAAATAAGTTAAACATTCAACAATCAAATTACCTAAAAATGATTCAAATTTTCTCCGATTAATAATAACCGTTATTCAAACGTAACGGGCAGATATGTAGATGATTGTCGAGTAACTTGGATCAAATATCAATCATTTTTACCCATATACAACAAGCACTGTCTGATTAGTTTTTTGTTAAATTCGTGTCAAATGATTACGTTGTAAATTATACTTAAATTTAAATTCGAAACGGTTTCTTACTTTATGTGCTAAATTAGTCGCACAATTTTTCTCATTTTCCACATGTTTAAACGTGGCTACAATATTTTAGAACACCGTGAGTATTTATTTAGCCTTCGATTAATTATGCTTACCAAAAACTTACGCGACGACAACGTAAAATATAAAACACAAAAAATGTTTACGCGCCAACAAAAAATAACAATAATACGTTCGAAACGCTAAAACACTTGACGCGCACGAATAATAACATTATATGGAATACGAGTACGAAAAAAAATCGGAAAATAATTACCAAATTTCGACAAATTGCGATCGCGTTTTCGAAATAATCCACTCGAATAAAAGTATCATCGATCGACTCATCAACCAATACCGCGTGCTATATATAGAACGAAATAGGGAAGTTCGGGAATATTCGTTCCCTCGGCGCCACCTTTACGTGTTCGGGTCCATTTCCGCAATTGTTATTTAAACGGAATTAATTCCTTTGAATAAACCCACGTTACCAAATTTTAACTACTGTCTAGCGATTTTAACCGTCCGACGGTGACAACGACGGACTTAATCGGCTCAACCAAGGAGGTCACAACGCAATTATTATCTCGTAATTATCGTAGTCACGCGTTATAAGTATTCGGTGACCCTTTAGGCCCGTCGATTAAAAAGTGTATCGTGATTATTGTTAATTATCGATCACCTATCCGGATTTACGATCGCGGTTGCTCTACGTGAGCGTCAGATCTGTAGGCAACCAGATTCGTTACGTCATTCGTATCGGTTTTTGTTGTCACAGCAAACGTAAACTATCGGCTCGTGGCGTTCTGCACGGGCCAGCGAAAGACGGCCGTTACAACGATCACAATTCACGTTTTTCGGGTAATAACGTGAGTGACGTGTATTTATTTTTGAAAATCGTTTGCCCGGAAAATATAATTATACGTTTATTTGTTTACATTCTGTTAATATTAAGCTAAGTAAAGTCTTTTTTTTTTGGAAAACACGTAGCGATATTTACGGGATTATTAATAAATAATACTAATAACAGATTAACGGGGAATTTTAACTCGAATGCGTAATACGTCCGTCGTATTTAAAAGCGATTAGGAGACGTCTCGCTAGTAATTTACCAAGGATCCTTTAAACGGTCCGAATTGATTTCAGTTACGAACGAAAATTCTGACACGAAGCCAAAAGGTAATTATGTCGGATGGCGAAAACGAAATTTAGGGTACCTTTATTCATCGAAACGTGCGGTATCGGCCGCAATTTCAAAGTTCGGAAGAAATATTAAAATTGCGCTACCGCCGAAACACTGCCGTTGTGCGTTTTTGAGGATGTAGACGTAATGTTCGTATTTGTTCAATCGAAACCGTCAATAATAGTGTTAGTCGCGATTCCGTCCACAACCGCGACCTCTCGACACAAAACGATTCACAATTATTGTTCTACGTACGCGCAGAGTCGGGCACCAATCGAATTACGATAATTGTGGTTCGTGTTTAAGTACGGCTCGATCGGATTTAATTTGTAGACCGTTTTTACTAAAATAGACCGAAGAAAGACGTCGTTTAACGCTGTTGAATCACTGAAAATTCATAATACTATCGAGACGGACGCGTCAAAATTAAAAGACGTTCAAGGAAATATTTCTAAAATATTACGGAGAACGACAGCGAAAACTATTCGCTTTTAAAAGTGTAGGTCATAAACCTGTTGCGTGCGCGTTCTGAACACGGGGATTGCTCAAGTATCCCGGCTTCAGCGTAGAACACAACGTCCTCGTGGAAAGTACGAACAAATTAGGAAAACCACGCTACGTTGTAATAGGATTTCAGAGTAATAGGGAAAATGGTAGTGTAAATTCCACGACGAATTTCGATCGTTATGAAATTAATAACTCGGAAGTTTTATTTCAATTCCGACGTGTTCCTTTACGAAGGAGATTTCACAAACAATAAGTTATCTACGTGTATAAAGCTTATACGGAATTTCAAAAATCGTATTACGGTAATGATAATGTAACGCCTTTATTGAGCAAAACAAAGTTCAAAAAGCACGCTCCGATCATAGTTGTCGATAAGAGCAGACAGAACGGCAACCTCAAAACTTCTTCTACCGTGGACCTAAGGATAGCATTTGAAGCGTAAGAGACTTGACGGAATCCACATCGGCATATTGATTAATCGTACACGATTAAATTGTAACTGATAGCCCTTTGAACGGGGCACGAGATGATTTCCTGTGTTTGATGGCTGAGCCATTCCTCGACGTGCCTCCTCTTAGCGCTACTCAAGGCACGCCGTCGTTCGTGACAAAAGTCACGGGTCGTCATAGGGACCACCAGCACCGAACCACCGGGTGAGTGGGTTTAGTGGTATTCTATTATCTGGTGCCAATCCTACGGTCCCCACGTTTCAGCCAAGAAAGGCACCTCAGCCAAGGTGGGGCACTACCTCCGAAACGGCAATCCGGTTCGGCGCGTAGTGGGACTCCCCACCCCCGTGGTACCAACAAGGTTTTAAGTTGACGTCGGTGGGTCAACCCGGAACGCGTTTTTTACGACGCGTTCCTCCCGCTAATTTGGCTTCCATGCTGGGTGGCGGTTGGCCTTTTTTGAACGGGGCAGTAAGGACGTTGTAAACATTTATTGTGTAAATCAATATTTTTAGAAGACATCTTTTTTTGTTTGAAGCGTTCGATTCTAACGAGATCATTGTTTACACATAATTTACAATTATTTAAAAGCCGGGAAAAATTCCCGTGCTGTTAGAATTAGCAGTTCTAATGATAATATCTCGTTTATTCGTGATATAAATCATACGTCGAAGGATCGTCGTTTTTATCGGTTATCCAAAAATAAAACAGTAATATACGTTTATTAGATAAATCAATTTCACACACACACACATATATATATATATATATATATATATATATATATCATTTTTTAAAACGTTTGATTGTGATGGCGACCAATAAATGAATAACTTAGTTTCATTAATATAGTAAAGAGTCTAATAATTTCGAATTATTGAAAAAATAATAAACTTTTTTATTAAAATTATAATACACTTTAGTCTGTCAGAAAACGTTTTTGACTATAGCGGCAAGAGAAATCTGCGTAATGTATCGAAAGTTGCGTAAACTCCGATGGGTCCGTCGTTTACGTCACGTGACTATAACTTATATATCGAAAAAGTTTTTAAGTATAAATTACTTATTTACGCAGATAATTAACATTACCTAGGAAACTTAGACGTCTTTCGTTTGTTTAAACGAACGAACGTTTTTATATTAACATAAAAATCCGGTTAACGAAATCATATGTACATAGTATTAACGTTAATACACACAATAATTTCGTTAATCGCATAATGTTCGTAAAACGAATTTCAAATCTGGGAAGCTAATTGCTCACGTTCGTCGAGTGGACTTTTTCCCATTCCGTTACCATCAAGTAGCAGTTATAGGAACTAGTTTATTTTTTCCAAACATTTATTAAAATACTCGACAATAACTACGCGGCTGGAAAATGGTTCTAATAGTATATTCGACAACGCGTATCGTGTATGACGGTACCTGGACGGGGTTTCCCGAATGAAATGTTTATCCAAGGATATAAAAAATACGGGAGTAATTTAATTCTACAATAGCGGCTGTTATAACCGTTATTTCGTACGTGGAACATCACGATATTATTCGTTATCCGGTTGGTTTGTGGCGTAGTATACGCGTGGTACATACTATATATCTCCAATGCGTGTTTCAAGCCGTTTTCCAAATACGTTATAAAAAAGTGTCTTAACAGAACGGTGAATGTGTTTTTTTCGCTTTTTCACTCTCGACTAATCGTCCGTATAAACGCCGTACGCGTGATTTAATAATAACAATAATAATAATAAACACAGAATCGGATCCACGAAGAGATTATTTAATACGTCCCTATTTTTTTGTACCCACGAGCAACTGTGTCAGTCGTATAAAACACCGTAGCGTACAATTAGCGAAACGAGTATGTGTAATAGCGATAACGATTATGGTTTTACATATTTATATATACCACACACACACACATACACTCACGCGAGCCCATCAATAATTATTCCACGATATTTAAGGCTGAAACTAAATGGGCGTTTGGCGCCATCGTTGACGATGTCGATTTGTATTCATAGAAACAAGGAAAATTTCGACGGAATTTCAAAAGTAAACGCGGAATCGTTTACCGGACAGGTAAATATAATCTGCGAATAATTTAGAGAGGGTGTTTTTGTTTTGTCGGTCGTTTAAGCGGGTTACCCGAGTCATATTTCAAATAAATTAAATCGCCATAAATTCATTATAATAATGAATTTTTAAAAAAATAAGGACTGCGTCCATGTTTTACGAAACAAATTTAACTATTCTAATGAATCCAACGACAAATCTTCATTGGAAAGTGTATATACGTATTTTTATAACGCCGTAAATTCTCGCATACTTGGTTAAATCCAAAACGGAATTCGTTTATTTTGATACAAAATTATGGTTATAACCTTACAAATGAGTTTTATATAATACCGATGGTCAGAGTCTAAAATTTTAAGATATTAAAACGTGTTATATTATTTTTATCAAAATACAATTTCGTTAAATTCTCATAAATCATCTACATAATTACCCGGCTTTGTTGACCTTAAACCTATATATATATGTGTGTGTGTGTGTGTGTGTTTTAACTAATTTTTATTCTAAAATAATTTAAATATGTTGAAACTAACTAAAACCATCCCCAAGGGGAAACTATACAAAATACAAAACCAGCGTATAAATCGATTCAGTAGTTACGGAACTTACCTATGACTTTATTTATGCATATACGAGCTTCGGAATGATCCGATATCTATTTATTTTCACGAAGTACAAACGTAGTAGTGTTATAAATAACGCGTTTAGATTGTTCGAAAACGTTATAGCGTTACGGGGTATTTACTATTTACGCCTGGTAAAATGTACCGCTTAGATTAATCTGACGTACGTTCAACGTTTAATCCTGTGCGAAACCGCTTCTTATCGTACTCGTTGTTTTTAATTAAACGACGTAATATCGTACTACGCGCGTAATACATTAAACGGTAATATTTGTAAAGTATTTACGCGGCGTGTCTAATGGGATAAAATTCGTATCGATAACTTTGTTCGACTTCGACGTTAATCGGTCGACATTTCGCCTCGGTGTATATTTATAGATAGTAGATCGAGTAGGTAATATACAATACCTTCGTGCATAAAACATGGTCCGTTATAATATTTAAGTGTACGCCTACAATGTCGTGCCGTATTTTAAGCGACCGCGTTGCTCGTATTGTCCGATGGCTTTCGAAATCGAACGTCGAAACGTACGAGGACGTAAAAACGTACTTCTCACGTGTTGGCCGTCGCAATTCGGCAAACATTTCGTTCTCGCGCGGGCATTTAAACGGTTACCGCGGAGAAGAAACTCGCGGTCGACTGGCGAAATGTCGGCGCGATTTGACGTGTCGAGCCGTTACCGTGTTTCCTCGTGCCAAATATTCCCAACGTCCATCGTCGTTATGCGACGGATAACTTGTCGAAAATCCAACGGCTACGGGCAGTACCGTTCGAGTATAAACGCCGGCAGCGGACAATTATCATAAGCGTTCGAAATCTTGGTCGTTATATCGTTGCTGGCGGCCAGAGACGACGACGTGCTTTGATGGACGGCTCTCGGATTGATTGGACCGTTCTCGGTGATCGTAAAAAAAAAACGAAATCGATTTCAGCGAGTAGACTACGCACTATTTTCTATATCCTCTCTCTCTCTCTCACTTTCTTTCTTTCTCACATACACACTCTTTCTCTGAGGTAAACAGACGAGCCGTTTTGTGGACGTGGTTCGGACGACCGGACGGACAGCAGCGGTGATACCGTTTTAAACGCGTAATCGAAAAACGTGAACATCCACGATTTCGTCCGTCGAAAAAACTACCCATTATTATTATTGGACTTTAACGATAGTGCGCCTTATGCACGGCGCTGTTATCATGCGTAACGGCACGCCGATCCCGTCGCGAAATAATTCTATACAACACCCCTACCCCTGGGCGACCTGTAGCGGAATAACCGACGGTCGACGGCGCTTTATATGCATATGGTTAAATCGATCGCCCGTGCCGTAAATAATTGTCATTGGGACGTGAGTCTCCTGGGTGAAAGTAAACGACGTTAATAAAAAAAGCAAAAAGAAAAAAAAACTTAAATAATAATAGAAAAAAGATGAGGCGTGCGCACGTATCCCTCCGGGTTCTTCCGGTGTTACACGTCGATGATTCTTCGCGTCGCAATTGTCGCAAGAGAAAACACGGCGGCGCGTGTACAATAAAAACGTCGGCCGTGTGTGTGTGTGTTACAGTTTTGGACAACAGTGGCCCCGCCAAGCCCGGCGGTGATGTACGCGCGGCATTATTGACGACAATAGAGAAACCTATATACTTATTTGTTCGTCGTTTTTTTTTCAATTAAATATTTCGCTAACGAACCGATGACCGTCTTATGTATATATATATATATAGTGTGTGTCTGTGTGTGTGTGTGTGAATGTATACGTGCATACGCATGGGCGTATAAGACATTTTCGTAGAATACACAAAACAAACACCGCGGCTTTGTTATTAACCTCGTTTGCCGGCGATTGTGCGCCACGGGGATTCCTTCGGACAAAAAAAGATATATATATATCGCATAAAATACCCACACAATATAATTCGTCGTCGTCTAATTATTAATTACGACGAATGTACGAAGTCGTGAGTATGCCATACAGGATGAGTTTTTTGGCGTATACCTCCTTACGATCGTTCTCTGAATAAATCCTAAATAACGATCTACATTTTTGCAAAAAAATTGCCAAAAATAACCATTATTAAACGTCTTTTTGGTTATGTTGTTCCTATGTTATTAAAACAATAACCGTTATTTAATAATCCATTAGTGTGGTACAGACTACACTATATCGGCAAACGATTTACGAGGGTATTGTTTATTCATTTTTCGTTAAATGTTACCGAATACGTTTTCCTGTTGTATTCAGAAACCGTTTGAACAATAGAGAATGTCGACGAAAATGGTTGAATTTGACGTTTGTGGGGATGGGAAAGCTAGACATTGAGAAAAAAAAATTATTTTGGGGTTCTTACATTTTGTAAATTTGATTAGGCGAATTATGAAAAATGAATTATTATTATTATTTATAAGAGTCAGGACGAATGTTAATATTCGTAAGTAAATTAATGTTTAAGCGAAGTGATAAATGACGTGAAAATACTTCCAAAAAAGGTACGCTACGTTATTCTATTGGTACTCGTACACTACGTACGCAGTATTTAGATTCATTTCCGTTCGAATAAAAACAATCTATCGTAATAATAATAACCTCCGATTAAAAAATGAGCGTTTTACGTTTGAAAAAATTGTTACCCTGTAAATACTACGTACATAATAGTATATATTTATCATACTTATGGAACATAAATATTTTTTATGTATAAATATTGGCCGTTCTTAAACAAACGTTAACGCTCTGTGTTCGCCGACACGGCGACGGCCTATTCCTTCCGGCGCACGCAATCCGTTTCGTATTCTTTGAAGTCAATCCCCACGCGATGATGGACACCTGTTGGCTATTATATATATAATGTATACATTGTTTTATGTACCTATCTGTATAATAAATATATTATATACGCTGTATATAATATATATACATAATCGTATGCCATTATATTATTATTGAATGTTTGGCCTCATAAAACATGACGAATGGTGGTGTCCTGATTGATTTCGAAGCAACAGACGTAATTTACCGTTAGACGAAGATAAAAAAAAATCGTACTTATAATACATTCACACGTGGGTATCGTCGACTGTATAACGATATTATAATAATCGCGAGGTCGCGCGAACAATAAATAATATGTATAGTGTTTTGTACATAGTAGCCGGTATTAAACGTTTATTGTCTAGTTTAGTGAAGAAAAAACCGCCGAGAAAAGTAATTCGGCGGAACTAATCGCATTTTTTACGTTCAAATAAGTTATGTACGTACGTATACAAATTGTTGGCACGTTGTGAAAAAATGTGATTTCGTATCGTCAAATAGAAACGGAAAAAATGTTTTGGGAATTTTTTTTTAGAAAACATTCAGACGCAATTTGCATAAATGTTCTTTCCAAAGATGACGTTGAAAATATACGTACAGTGATCGGGTGTTAATTGGCGAAATGCTCAGTGCTGGTGGAAGGAGCGTGTAGACGAATTAATATAATCGGAAACAATTTTTAGGCGCTAAAATATTTGTTATAAAATACTTGTTTTGAAAACGTATTCGTAAAAACACAAAAACTTAAAAAAATTATTTAGGCTATATTATGTCGATTATTAATAATATGTATGTATATATATATACTTATAATATAAATATTGGATGCGTATTAATTATTATATTAGCTATTATTGGGTTTGTAAATATTTATTACTCTAAAATAGTGATTAATTAGTAAAAGAAAGCAATTTGTATTCGACGGGGCAATTGAAATTGCGAACACACCATATTATTTTAAATAATAATAATAATATTTATTTTTTCGTACTACTAGAAAATAGGTAAAAAATGACTTAAAAATGAAACACTTTTAAAAAAGCCGTAAAATTTTAGATTAAACGAAATATTAAAAAAAAAAATAAATACGTAATTACAACGGTTTGAAACATATTTGTATTTTGGGAAGGAAACGTCGTGCGTTAACAATTCCAAAAAATTATGCAAACGCGTCGAAATTCGAGCCTACATAACGGAAAGTATGTAACGTGAGTAAGCGGTGTTTCGCCAATATTTCGATTTAGCGTGATATCCTCCAGGATATTAGCCGGACTAATTGCTACTATTATTATTAAAACGAGTCGCTCGACTTTAGGAGGTCATTTTGATAAAGTAATTTAGTAATTTGAAGGTCGGCGAATTGCACGAAGCATTTCGAAGTTAAAATTTTAAAATACCAATTCCGTTTTGTATACAGTAAAACGTAACGTTAAGAGCACTATCTTCATCACTTTTTATTGCTTACAGGTTCCGGAAAATCTTGAGCCATTTATAGACGCGATATTCGTCACAATCGGTTTGATAAATGTCGCGAATGTAATATGATTTTGTCACGAAACTATAAGCACTTTAACATAAATAATACGTTTCTAATATACTAGTCCAATGAACACGTAACGTCGTTCCTCGGTAACCAATAGACAATAGCTCGTAATTTGACAAATAATCCGCGAGATTTCAGGCCTTGTATGGCGATTGGTGGCTCACAGTTCGGTTGCTGGATGAAAGCAATAGCGAACAAGGTTCGATTTTGGAACGCGAAGGGTTCCCGGGTCGAATTTCGAGCTGTTAAGTTGAACGAACTCATAAAGTATATACACCGAAACTTTCAATTCGTATACACGTGTATATTTAAAAATCGCGGATTTTTCGACGTGTATTTTGTTATTTGAACTCCTCGAAACCGCATCCCGATATCGGCGTCATTCGTATGCGCGCGCGTGTCTGTGTTCGCGGGACAGGTGTTAATGAAACGTGTAAGGGAAATTCGATAAATTTGCGACTCAGTGTGGTCGCTGCTTGCGACGCCGGCAGTCTCCGCAATTGGTTCGTCCGTTCGTGCGTGATACGAATATTTCGTTACGTACGACTCAGCGTAGAAGT
>JAIPRN010005030.1:0-12246 GCA_025469175.1 Geopemphigus sp. TES_GeoC_2020 | reverse complement strand
AATCGTGGTATTTAAACTATTTTATTTGCAATAACTTATATACATTTGGCACAGTGAAAAATAAAAAAATTTTAGATTAACCATATAATCGTCTAAATACATTCAGATTTATTATAAGTATACGATTTTTTTGTTATTCAAAAACATACTGTTATTTATAGATAGATCTGTACAAATATTAAATAATATGACACAAAATTATAAATTAAACTTATAAATGTGAATGAAAAATTGTTTTTTTCCATGTATTGAGTGTAATTATAACGAATTTCTCCATTACTTCTATTCACAATTCGTTTGTCCATGTGTTTCATAATTATATTTTTGTTAAACCGGATAGTTAGAAATACCATACTAGTCACGTTTATAATATTTGTTCACTAAACTTCTTTAATTTGCCGTTTATTCGTCGTTTGTTTTCATTATTTGAATCGGTCTCAGAATCGACATATCAAACCCATGTTCGATACAAATATTGAGGTATGTAGAGCAATTATTACTTATAGTCCGCTTAATTCCGGATTATTTCGGTTAACCATAGAATTGGTAGTCCTTTGTGAAATAATTGGTGGACAACTCTTTACGATAAATTTACTTTTTCCGTTTTTATCGTACATAATGTACGTATTGGTGTAATGATCGAGCTTTTTCCCCTTTATAGCAGATTCAAAAACTTTTTGTTTTTGCAATTTAATGACGCCAGTCGGTAATGGAGTCACCCCATTTAAATATATCCTTGGTAATCCCGTGTCTGATGGGCTCCTAAATGAGAGTAAATTAAATTTATTCGTGATTAACAGCAAACCCCATGAATTCCTGCAAGGCAATGAGACACGTTCTTACCTAGGTGACGAAATCCATTTACTTTTGAACAAACGCGAAATTTGTATATTTTTAGACATAGACTTGACTTGTTTATTTTCAGAGACTGGTCTATTCTTTTGTACGGACGACTTTCGTTTGTCCATCGATACCATTGAAACCCGTCGGTAAATAGGTAATGACGAAGCTGGTTCATCTGTAATGACCATGATGAAGATTTGTTATGGCTCATGCTACTATATCCGTTGTTGTCTGGCGTCGTTAAAAATACCAGGTACATATATAAAAGACCGCTTTTATAATTAATTCCTCATGATTCGCTAAATCTAACGAATTTTAAACGTTCCTTAATATATCTTTATATATAAATATATCTTTACACAAATAACAAAATTCTTTAATTAATCCAAAACGACATTCCAATATCTAAAAATTACCGAAATAATTATATACTCGAATATATAAGCAGTAATCGTGTCCTTTAGGTTGCAACATAAATTGGTCACTGTGACCACAAAATTAATACGTTCTAACCATTCAATTTTCAACATTAATTTTTATAAATACATTTTGATTTTTACATGATCTAGATTATAAAGGGTCAATATTGGTACCAGGTAAATGCATATATTTTACAATATTTCGAATAATTTATTTAAAAATGGTTAATTCTCGAATACATGAATCCAGTAGACTTGTACTTATAACTTAATAACTCGACTATTAATATCTCCATCTATTTTATCTAACAATTATAATAACAATTGAATTCTTTATTTTTTTATGTACCAATTTTATATTTTATTTTAAAGTTATTTCAGTCTAACTGTCGAAATTTCTAATCAGACGAAAGTCTACAAGGGTATCAAACATCCGTAAATCCCGAGTCGACTAAATACTGTGTATTGATGTATTAATCTTGTGTATTTATTTGCTACATATTCGGTTCCTATTTCACTCTTCATCAACAAACAACGATGAATAAATTCAGTATTAAATATACCGAAAAAAGGTTTTCGATTTGAAAACATATCTTTTCAAAAATTATACAATTTAAAGCCCTTTTGTATTTTGTGCAAAGTTATAGTGTGTTACTATAAGGTTCTTAACATTAATTGATTTAAAAACATAATTTTTGCATTTTTTTATACACAGAATAATAAATGTGGTAATAATGTATTTTATTTGTATTAGTGTACATATATTTGACACAGTGAAAAGATACGTTAATTTCAGATTAATTGAAATTATATTAATTGATAATTATAAGAATATAGTCTTTTTGTTATTAAAAAATATACTGTTTTTACAGTAGATCTTTTTTTACATTAAATATGTCAAAAAAAATGATATATTAATATTAATTATACAGATAAAAGAGAATTTCGAAGAAAAAATTTTTTTCTTCGTACATCGAGTGTAGTTAGAATCATTTTCTCCATTATTTCTATTAGCTGTTCATTTATCGTTGTATTTCATATTTTCGTTATATCCTATAGTCAGAATATATGCTGGTAACGTATACCATGAGTTGAATTGAAAATTATAATTGTATAATATCACACTGATTGATCATAAATTGTAGAACTTATTTTATTGGCGGTTAATCAACAACTTTAATATCTGTCACTAATGAAATTCTTCAAGAATTATTCGCCATTTATTCGTTTTTGCTTTCATTATTTGAAACAGTCTCAGAATCGACGTATCTAACCCATGTTCGGTATAAATCTTGAGGCATGTAGAACGGTTATTACATGTAATCCGCTTAATTTACAAATTTACACCGTGTTATATTGTTTCATTTTCCGGCCAACTGTTGCATGGGTAGCTTTTTGCAAAAGAATTGGTGGACCACTCTTTACGATAAATTGGCTTCTTCCATTTTTATCGAACATAATGTACTTTTTAGTGAAATCATTAGGCTTTTTTTTCTCCGTGGCTGAAAACTTTTTGTTTTCGAGTCATATTTAGCATGGCGCCAGTCGGTAAAGGAGTCACTCCATTTAAATATATTCTTCGTAATCGCGTATCTGATGGATACGCCTACGTCTGATGGATATACCCTAAATGACTGTAAATTTATACGTGAATTTACGGCGAACCCGATGAATTCCTGCAAGTCGGTGAAACACATTCTTACCTAGGTGGCGACGGAATCCATTTACTATTGAACAAATGCCCAATTTGTTGTTTTTCAGACATAGGCTTGATTTGTTTAGTTCCAGAGATTTTTATATTCTTCGTTACCCACGACTTTCGTTTGTCCATTGATGCTATTGAAACCCGTCTATGAATAGGCAATGACGAAGCTCGTTCATCTGTGTTTGATAATGATGAATGTCTGTTATGGCTTGTTATATCATATCTGTTGTTGCCTGGCGTCGCTAAAAATACCAGGTACATATATAAAACACCGATTTTGTAATTAATTCGCCACAATTCCCTTAATCTAACAAAAGATAAACGTTTCGTATAGACATAAATAGTAATTTTGATTTACCGATATCTGTACTCTGTATATTATTATCAACAGTGGTTTTGTGAAATTCGATCATATTTTCCGAGTTTTCTCTTAATAGGTCTGGCCATTTAACCGAATTTTCTTCATTAATATCAGAAACTTCCAATAACGATTGACCAGGCATTCCTATTATTAATAAACAATATTTTCAAATGTATTTAATATACTCCGGCACATTTATATTAAAAATGTAATATTATAATAGTCTTTCCACGTTAAATTTATTAACGACTTAAAATAAGAATTTATATCGAAGGTACTTACTACGACAGGCGTTGAGTATTCTTTCATAGTTGTCGATTGGTTTGTTAATGTTCGTCGTCTTGAATTTGTAACGATTGACTATAAATGAGAAGGACGTTATCATACCCACGATTATGAAATATAACGTGAGCGAATTTATGGCTGCCATTTTTGTTGATACGAAATTATAAATGCGCGCTACCGCAATTACGACGTTCAGATTAATATTAACGAAAGGCAAGTAAATAGAAAATATAACCGATTTTGTTAGTAAATAGTTATATTATATTGTTGGCTTGGTGTTCGAATATTTTCGTAGTGCGTAATATTATTGAAGCCAATAATGTAATTGTATTTATTGTAAATACGACATAAAGGGTTTTTTGGTGTTCTAACAATGAATAGAATATAGACTAGGAAAACAGTAAGAAAATGTTCGTAAAAATAAATAACATAAAAGTATCGCAATATATTTCCGTTTATTAATAATCTTTAATTTAGATATATATTCGGTTACTCACAATAATTACACTTTATTAGGTTTACACATTTCCGTTAAATACCTCATTTGTTTCAAAATATGCTTACAGATATAATTGTCTATTCGCTAAGTTTTATATTTATTAAAAAAGTTTTATCGTTATTCGAAAAAATAATTTTATTAAATATATGGTATAATATAAATCATTAAATGGAATGGTTTCGAAGAAAATACGAATCAGGTTCTAGTACTCGTGCAATGTAATAAATATGCTTATTAGTCTTAGCTGGTATTAGTCTCAGTTTGTCACAAGAAGTCTAATAATTACATAAATTGCAAACTTTAAAATATGTCTAAATCAGAGTATATATTTCGAATAGGTGCGTCAGAAATATTAATTTTCTTCATAGTCTAAGTGTAATAACTCAAAAATAAAAATAAAATACCTGGAATTGGGGAGAAAAATTTTTTGAAACAATTCGTCACAACTTCATAATTTTTTTAAATTTTAATCACGAAAAGCATTAATATTTATTAATAGTGATTTACTTAGATTAGTTTTCTGGATACTGTTATTCATAGTAGTTTTGAGGTGTTCAAAACTATTCTTACGATTTTGATTCGAAAATTCTTTTTGTACGAAAGAATTAACCGGATTAGTATTGATGAATCCTAATAATGATCGACCAGGCATTCCTATTATTATAACCAATATTTAAAAATGTATTCAATATGCCCATGCACATTCATATATTATATATATTCTAATCGTCTTTCCTCGTTTTTAAATTTAATAGCGACTTACAATAAGAATTTATATCGAATGTACTTACTACGACAGGCGTTGAGTATTCTTTCATAATTGTTGATTGGTTTGTTGATGTTCGTCGTCTCAAATTTGTAACGATTGACGCTAAATGAAACGGACGTCATCATATTCATGATTATGAAATATAACGTGAGCGAATAAATAGCTGCCATTTTTGTTGATACGAAATTATAAATGCACTACTGTAATTATAACGTTCAGATTAATATTGACGAATGGAAAATAAATAGAAAATATAACCGATTTTTTTAGTAAATAGTTTATTATATCGTTATCTTGGTCATTCGATATTTTCATAATTCGTCATATTATTGCAGCCTATAATGTTATTGTAATTTTTGATAATGACATAGCGAAGTTTGTTTTCTTTATTTTGCGTACAAATGATAGAGTACACACTTTTAAATAGTAAGATAAATTCCTACATAAGATCAAGTGTTTTAAAGCTATAATTAATAAATATTTCCGTTTATTTTTGTCATAAGTTTCAAATTTTTTAGTGGAGTTGTGTTTGTATGTTAATGAACTGAAATTTGAATTCAATACTTAGGATAGAGGTTTTAATGGTTGTCAAAAGAAATTTATACAAAATGACCAAGACAATTATAAACGTATAAAAATTTATTCGGTAGAATTTTAATTTACGCGAATAATTGGGTATTATTTCCATTAAATAAATAGCTGATTTTTAACGAATTAACGTGGGATTATTATTAGACTGAGATAAATAATATACACTTTACTAAAATTATTAACCATCGTAATGGTGAAAATATACAATTGGAAATATCGTTTTGTCCAATGAACGCTTTTTTTTCTTCTATTTTTTTCAATTAATAATAAGTCATATTTGTATATTTTGTCATTGTTTGTATATTAGTTTAGCATGTACAAAATTTAATTAAATTTGATATTATAATTAACGGTAAATGCAATTGTTTACTTTAAACATATAACAATATTGTACGAAATAAAGAGTAAAATAAATTCAAATATGACATCATCCCGACATGAATATAATATAATTCCGGTTTGCAAATAAATTATTTTTAAATTGAAGTTCATTGGCATTATACAATGTATTATGTTTTTTTAAGCCTATGTTTTCAACCATTTCATAAATTTTAATAATTGGACCTATATGAAAAATATTGAGGGAATTGGACGAAAATTAATAAAATATTTACTTGCTAGAAACCGTTGTGTTAAATTTGGAAAGTTTTTGAAGTATACGTGTATTAATTTTTTTAAATTTTTTATAAGCTTCGGGATTTTTAGAAAGAAATGCGTGTGATTATATTATATATATATATATATATATATATATACATATACATTTTAAAGACGTATTTTCGCAATCACAGAACGATGACATTTTAAAACGTTCATTTATGTGACTTATAGTCATTAATATTGTATAAGCTTCAAAATATAATAATAACAATTCCAAGCTTCTAAAGGTATATTGTTGTAAATGAGAATTTTCGTCGTTTTTCAAATAACTTTCGAAACGATCGTTGCGTTGTACGGTGTTAATTTAAATTATCTAACTAAAAAGTTAGAACATATTTATATAGATAAAAAATTAATATCTAATTTGACATCAATAGCGTAAAATTAATTTTTATAATTGCCGTTAATTTAATATTAGGCATTTTTAAATTGTATAGATCACAGCATACTGGTCACTTTTATCACGAGTAGAATCAAAACTTATATTTTCAAACCGATTGATCAAAAATTATGAAACTCGTTTTTTTGACGGATAATTTACAACTTTAATATTTGTAACTAATGAACGTCTTTAATTCTACGTTTATTCATCATTTGCTTTTATTATTTGAAACGGTCTTAGAATTGACCGTCTAACTCATGTTCGGTATAAATATCGAGGCATGTAGAGCGGTTATTAGTAGACCGCCTAATTTATAAATTTACAGTGTTATGTTGTTGCTTGTTTTGGCCAATTATAACATGGGTAGTTTCTTGTAAAATAATCGGTGGACAACTTTTTACGGTAAATTGACTTTTTCCGTTTTTATCGAACATAATGTACTTCTTGGTATAAATATTGAGCAATTTTTCTTTTTTAGCAGATTCAAAAACTTTTTGTTGTCGAATCGTATTCTTTATAACACCAGTCGGCAATGGAGTCACTCCATTTACATATATTCTTGGTAATCTCGTGTCTGATGGGTCCCTAAATGACGATAAATTAAATATATACGTGAATAACGGCGAACCCGATGAATTCTTGCAATTCGGTGAGACACATTCTTACCTAGGTGACGACGGAATCCATTTACTATTGAACAAATGTATATTTTTAGACATAGGCTTGACTACTTTATTTCCAGAGACTCGTCTATTCTTTGTTACCCACGACTTTTGTTTGTTCATTGATGCTATCGAAACCCGTCTATGAATAGGCGATGACGAAGTCGATACATCTGTGTAAAACAATGAGGAATGTTCATTATGGCTCTTGATACCATATCCGTTGTTGACTGGCGTTGCTAAAAATACCAGGTGCGTATATAAAAGACCGATTTTATAATTAAGTCCTCACAATTTCCTAAATCTAACGAATTATAAACGTTCTGTATAGTTATGAATAATTACTTATTTAGTGTGAATAATTATGATTTACCGATAACTGTATTCTGTATATTATTATCAACGGTGGTCATCTGATATTCAGCCATATTTATAGGGTTTCCTATCAAGAGGTCTGGTAGTATCACCGAATTTCCTTTGTTTATATCAGAGGCTACCAATAACGATCGACCAGGCATTCCTATTATTAATGAACAATATTTTAAAATGTATTTAATATACTCCGGCACATTCATATACAAAATGTGATATTATAATAGTCTTTCCACATTTATCAAAGTTACTTACTACGACAGGCGTTGAGTGTTCTTTTATAGTTATCGGTTTGTATGTTCATTATGGTCAACTCGTAATTGTAACGATTGCCTTTATATGATACGTACGTCATCATACTCACGAATATGAAATATAATGCAAGCGAATATTTTACTGCCATTTTTGTTGACAGAAAATTATAAATTTGCTACCTCAATTACGATGTCCAGATTAATACTGACGAATGATAAATAAATAGAAAATATAACCGATTTTTTTAGTAAATATTTTATTATATTGTTGTCTTAGTGATCGGATGTATTTTTAGTAGGTAATATTATTGAAGCCAACAATGTAGTTGTATTAATTGTATTTATGCTTGTTGTATTTTGTGTATTTGATTTTATTATGCATATATACACCTGTTGCGTCAAAACACAGGTGAATATAGTGACCGTGAACAACATTATCGTTCCATTATTTGTGGAAAGATCGTACAAACACATAAAATATTTACGCCATTTTACGCTCTCAGAAGTACATCAGTTAACAGTCGAACATTATAATATATTAAAATCGTAATAACGCCTGATAGACTATGTAATGGCCAGGTAATTATGTAGAGTTTTTGTCGTCATCCGAGGTTAATGCTATTTACTACCATAACTTAACGATTGAAAGAAAGTGTTAAAAATGTTAACACCTCTGATTTTCAAATAAACCAATTCCGTTCTCTTTTGCGATTCCAAAATATGTAGTTCTTTCACTTCATGGAAATTCACTAGTTTCAATCACATTTTTAGTTTAAAATATATTTATCATTTTTAACGATTAATGATTACGCTTGACCATACTTAAACTGTTTTTGAATATTTTGAGTAATTTTAAATTCCTTACCAAAGGACGGGTAATTTTATTCAAGACTTTAAATTTTCTGAACACTATAAATTGTTTTAAAAATCATAGTTATGTATATTTGAACGAGTGAAAATTTATTTTAATTAGATATACAAATATATCACGCAGTTAGTGTGTTGAAATTAAACACATTCTTACAAACATCGCCTACATATTTAGTTAGATGACGGGAATTTTCTTTAATTTTTGTTGTAAACTACTAAGACGCAGTTCAAGATGTTCAATTTTATTTCAAAAATTAGATAGAACATTTTTATCAATATCTCGGGTGTATAATTTATTGATTTAAAAGTTTTTTGTAATTTTGTTATATTTGATTTTTTAATTATTTTAATATTTAAATTGTATTTATTTAAAACATAACGCTTTACATATTAATTAATTTTTGGTTTTTGATTGTTATTATAGGAGTCATTATCGTTGTGATTTATCAAAAATCGTATATGCTCTCTTACCGTGCGATTCCTCTATTGACGATTATCAATATCCATTATCAATTTAATCATAGCCAAAAAGAAAAAAATTCCTAATTAACGATTTACCGATTTGTGTTTTCACATAGATTGCCCATAAAATATAGATCTGATATCGGTTAATCTATAACATTTGTTTTTGTGTCACTAACGAACTTCTTCAATAATTTGTCTATGTTTATTCATCAGTGATTTTCAGTTTTTGAAACTGTCATTTTACGCAACATTTTATACTATACAAAACTTCTGATTAAATATGTGACTAAATGAAAGGTCCATTTCAAGGAGGAGTATTTGCAAAGTATTTTAGTTAATTATTTTTTGGTTACAAAATACATTTTAAATAATTTAATATTTCTTAATATTTCACTTTATATATATTTTCTTCAATAAAAAAAAAATAGATATGTAAGTTTTTTTAGAAAAATAAATATAAGGATTTGAATATGATTCGGTTATGAACAATAATTAAAATATAAAAAGATCACATAGGTCATTTAAATACTTTTCTCGTTTCAAAGTAACAGGTTATTTCTTGTTTATTTGCAAAACATTAAATTAAGTAAAACACTATTTTCGTTATTCAGGAACAGAGTTTTAATAGATATTAAATATATAATATAATAAATAATTAAAATTGATGGTCTCAAAAGTAATACAAATCACGCCTTAACTGTAATGCAGCATAAACATAGATGCTGATTTGTCTAAGTGTGTAGCATAAATCTTTATACATAAGAACCTTAAAAAAAAGATTATATCTGAATAGGAGAAACTGTATTTGGAAAACATAATTTGTCTTCGTGATTTAAGTATATTCTCCAATAATTCTGATAACTGTAATCATTAACTTGTTTTTAATGTTTGAATTTTCACTATGCCACTAAGTCAGAAGCCATCACACCGTTGAATTTACACACAAGTAAGAGCGTCCGTTTTCTTCGTCCAATGTTTAAACAACATCGAACCAATAGTAGTCCATAAAGTGTTTTACTACTACGTTTAATTACATAACTCGTTTTATTGAGAGTTATAATCTACAAAGTTGTCACAGACGAAATTCTTCAATAATTTTTCACTGATTATACATAAGAACATTTAATTTTTGAAATATTTCAGAATAGTATAACTATTTACTTTTGGCGCCAAAGAAACACGTCTATATTTGTACAACCGTAAAACACGTCCATATCTAGATACACAAACATGACATTGTCAAAACAACAATTAACGTATCACGTTCATCTCATAAATAAACACACATTATACCTGATGCACAGATTAGTGCAATACTAATAATGGATTATTAAACGTAACATTTATTAAATTATATTTATTATATTTTTTTAATTATATTAACATAGATTAAGATAGCTAGGTTCTGGGAGTTTCTGAATTGTTATATTAGATGGCATTTCTTCTATTTTATCAAACATTAAATTGTATCTATTGAAATTGCTTTCAACCGATATTCTATTTTTAAAAGGCGAAATGACAACATTTTTCGCCCGATGTTCACCCAGGATGCCTTTAGTCGATAATACAGTCGGTGTATTGAAATATATTTCTGGTAACGGCGATCCATATTCACGTTTCATCGACGAAACAAATCTGTTACTATTGTAGAACGATGTGATTCGTTTAGTTCTTGATGTGGCCAAAAGTTCTCCGTTTGTAGTCGATGACCATTTTCGTCTGTTATTATAAGATAGCGAGACTGGACTATCACTGGATATCGATGAAACTAGTAAATTGAAATTATTCGTGATAAGAAGTGGCGTTGTTTGGATTAAACTGCCTTTCGCCGAAGAGAAAAAAAGCCGCGATTTTCTCGCCAGCTTACTGTTCACAGCCATAATTAACGTCACTAAAATTTTCAATTTTACATATATATCTGATTGCTTTTTGAAATATTACGTCACAATTTCATACTTCAATTTAATTTTAATCGTGAAAAGCGTAAATATTTATTAACAGTAACTTACCGTGACTAGTTTTCCGCATACTATTATTAGTAGTAATTTTAAAGAATTCAAAACTACTCTCGCTGCTTGCATTCGAAAGTTCTGTTTGAACGAACAAATTTGTCTTATAAGTATTGGTGAATTCTAATAACGATCTACTAGGCATTCCTATTATTATAAACAATATTTAAAAATATATTTCAGCACATGTATATGTTGTATATATTATAATCGTCTTTCCCTATTTCTCAATTTAATAACGCTTAAAATAAGAATTTTTATCAAAGGTACTTACTATGACATAGGCATTAATTATTCTTTCAAAATTGTGGCTTGGTGTGTTCATATTCGTCATCTTTAATTTATAACGATTGACCATAAATGAGACGTACGTCATTATACTTACAAATATGAAAAATAACGTAAGCGATTTAATGATTGCCATTTTTGTCGATACAAAATTATAATTTCGCTATCGCAATTAAGACGTCCAGGTTAATACTAACAAATGATAAATAAATAGAAAATATAACTCATTTTGTTAGTAAATAGTTTATTATACTTTTGTTTTCGTGATCGGATGTTTTCATAGCGTGTAATATTATTGAAGTTAACAATGTAATTTTATTTATTGTGAATACAGCAAAAATATTTTTTTTTGGGGGGTCTTAAACAATAAATAAAATATACACTTAAAAAACAATAAGAAAAATTCTTAAAAATAAATAATATATTATAAAGGTATCGTAATATATTTCCGTTCATTATATGAAGTTTGTTACAAGGTCATATAAATTGACCAGCTAATTTTTTTTTTTTTTATTTATTGATACTTTGTGAAACAATTAGTCTTGACAATTAGAAATGATTAAACAACAAGAAAACAAAAAAAAAATAGACAAAAGAAATCAGACAAAAATATAATTAAGCAAGACAAGAAAAAAAGAAAAGAAAAACCTGAATTAAAGATTTTTAAATACGAAACCCTGAATTATAGAAAAAAGATAAGGTGGTGATAATAACAGTACGAGATTTAGAAGAAAGAATATGATGGGTATTAAATGGGATATTGAGAGAATTCAGAAGAGAAACAAATCTAGAGCACTCTAGAGATAATGCGG
>JAIPRN010005029.1:0-12252 GCA_025469175.1 Geopemphigus sp. TES_GeoC_2020 | reverse complement strand
TTCTGGTTTAAGGTTATCTTTAGGTTTCACAATAGGGGCTCTATCACCGGGTCCAACTTTTTGTGGCGTACGTTTTTCAAATTCACCCTCTGGCCTTAGATTATCAAGATGTCTGACTTGTTTGGGACGTTCGCCAGGTCTATAATTGTCTGGAGACGGTCTATCAAATTCACCTTCTGGTTTAAGGTTATCTTTAGGTTTCACAATAGGCGCTCTATCACCGGGTCCAACTTTTTGTGGCGTACGTTTTTCAAATTCGCCCTCTGGTCTTAAATTATCAGGGTGTCTAACTTGTTTTGGACGTTCAGCAGGTCTATAACTATCAGGAGTCGGTCGATCAAATTCTCCTTCTGGTTTTAAATTATCAGGATGCTTAATTTGACTCCGTCTATCAGCAGCAACAAACGACACCTGTTCACGTTTTACGAAATCACCTTCGATTTTAAGATTATCGTCATATTTTGTGGTTGACGACACTTTTTTCACTTCATGTTTTCGGTAATCATTTCTTGCGTGCATATCAATAAATTCGCCTTCGATTCGTAAATTATCTTCCCGATGAATAATATCTGATCGTTCTCCTTTAGTAGCTGAAAAATCAGTCCTTTTAAAACTATCGACAAATTCCCCTTCAAGTTTAAGATTGTCCTCGTGCTTAATTATTTCAGTTCGAACAGCAGTTTTTTGTGTATAATCGTCTTTCTTATAAATATTATGCTCACCGGACATTTTCAAATTATCTTCGTGTATATGTATAACAGCTCTCTCGCCAACTACCGTATCAGAAATATTTTTAACATATGATGTATCTAATAAACCTTCAGGGTATAAATTATCCTTAGGTTTAACAATAGGAGCTCTATCACCAACATTGACCTTTTGAAGCACACGTTTTTCAAAATCGCCCTCTGGGTACAAATTGTCCTTTGGCTTAATAACTGGAGCTCGATCACCTGGACCAACCTCTTGTGAAATACGTTTTACAAAGTCCCCTTCGGGCTTCAAATTATCTGAAGGCTTAAATGGTATAGGTCGTTCACTAGGTTTAAATTTTTCCGAACTTGGTCTTACAAATTCACCTTCAGGTTTAAGATTATCTGTAGGCTTAAATTGTTTTGGTCTCTCAGCCGGAGAATATTCCGGATATTCCCGACGTTGGAATTCACCTTCAGGATATAAATTATCTTTTGGTTTCACAACTGGTGCTCGGTCCCCTGGACCGACCTTTTCAGGCAATCTTTTTTCAAATTCACCTTCGGGCTTCAAATTATCCGAAGGCTTAAATGGTGTTGGACGCTCACTAGGTTTAAACTTTTCAGAAACAGGACGCTCAAACTCTCCTTCAGGTTTAAGGTTATCAGTCGGTTTAACTTGTTTTGGTCGCTCAGCCGGAGAATATTCCGGATAATCAGGACGTTGGAATTCACCTTCAGGATATAAATTATCTTGAGGTTTAACTTGTTTTGGTCTTTCTGATGGCTGAAATTCGTCCGGTTTTGGTCGTTGAAATTCTCCTTCCGGATACAAGTTGTCCTTCGGTTTGACAATTGGAGCTCTATCTCCTGGACCAACTTTCTGAGGCATTCGTTTTTGGAATTCACCTTCTGGTTTTAAATTATCTGACGGTTTAAAAGGTGTTGGACGTTCGCTTGGTTTAAATTTCTCGTACTTCGGCCTTTCAAATTCCCCTTCAGGTTTAAGATTATCACTTGGCTTAAATTGCTTCGGTCTTTCTGCTGGAGAATATTCTGGATATTCGGGGCGTACAAATTTACCCTCAGGATATAAATTATCGTGCGGTTTAACTTGTTTTGGTCTTTCTGATGGCTGAAATTCATCCGGTTGTGGTCGTTGAAATTCTCCTTCCGGGTACAGATTGTCTTTTGGTTTTACAATAGGAGCTCTATCTCCTGGACCAACCTTTTGGGGCATTCGTTTTTGGAATTCACCTTCGGGTTTTAAATTATCTGAGGGTTTAAATGGTGTTGGACGTTCGCTTGTTTTGAATTTTTCGTACTTTGGCCTTTCAAATTCTCCTTCAGGTTTTAGATTATCACTTGGCTTAAATTGTTTTGGTCTCTCGGATTTAGAATATTCAGGATATTCTGGACGTTGGAAATCTCCTTCAGGGTATAGATTGTCCTGTGGCTTAACTTGCTTAGGTCTCTCTGCAGGTATAAATTCATCTGGTGTTGGTCGTTGAAATTCTCCTTCTGGATATAAATTGTCCTTCGGTTTGACAATTGGAGCTCTATCTCCTGGACCAACCTTTTGAGGCATTCGTTTTTGGAATTCACCTTCTGGTTTTAAATTATCTGACGGTTTAAACGGTGTAGGTCTTTCACTAGGTTTAAATTTCTCGTACACTGGTCTTTCAAATTCTCCTTCGGGTTTGAGATTATCACTTGGCTTAAATTGTTTCGGTCTATCAGCTTTAGAATATTCCGGATACTCGGGACGTTGGAATTCACCTTCAGGATATAAATTATCTTGAGGTTTAACTTGTTTTGGTCTTTCTGAAGGCTGAAATTCGTTCGGTTTTGGTCGTTGAAATTCTCCTTCCGGATATAAATTGTCTTTTGGTTTGACAATTGGAGCTCTATCTCCTGGACCAACCTTTTGGGGCTGTCGTTTTTCAAATTCACCCTCAGGTTTTAAATTATCTGATGGTTTAAACGGTGTTGGACGTTCGCTAGGTTTGAATTTTTCAGAAACAGGGCGTTCAAACTCTCCTTCAGGTTTAAGATTGTCTGTCGGCTTAAATTGTTTTGGTCTCTCTGACGGAGAATATTCAGGATACTCTGGACGTTGGAAATCTCCTTCAGGGTATAGATTATCTTGTGGCTTAACTTGTTTAGGTCGCTCTGCAGGTTGGAAATCATCTGGCTTCCGTTTTTCGAATTCACCTTCTGGTTTTAAATTATCTGACGGTTTAAACGGTGTTGGACGTTCGCTTGGTTTGAATTTTTCAGAAACAGGGCGTTCAAACTCTCCTTCAGGTTTAAGATTGTCTGTCGGCTTAAATTGTTTTGGTCTCTCTGACGGAGAATATTCCGGATATTCCGGACGTTGGAATTCACCTTCAGGATATAAATTATCTTTTGGTTTCACAACTGGTGCTCGGTCTCCTGGACCAACCTTTTGAGGCAATCGTTTTTCAAATTCACCTTCGGGCTTCAAATTATCCGAAGGCTTAAATGGTGTTGGACGCTCGCTAGGTTTAAACTTTTGAGAAACAGGACGCTCAAACTCTCCTTCAGGTTTAAGATTATCTGTCGGTTTAAATTGTTTTGGCCTCTCTGACGGAGAATATTCAGGATATTCTGGATGTTGGAAATCTCCTTCAGGGTACAGATTATCCTGTGGTTTAACTTGCTTAGGCCTCTCTGCAGGTTTAAATTCATCTGGTGTTGGTCGTTGAAATTCTCCTTCCGGATACAGATTGTCTTTCGGTTTTACAATAGGGGCTCTATCTCCTGGACCAACCTTTTGAGGCATTCGTTTTTGGAATTCACCTTCAGGTTTTAAATTATCTGATGGTTTAAACGGTGTTGGGCGTTCGCTTGGTTTAAATTTCTCGTACACCGGTCTTTCAAATTCTCCTTCAGGTTTGAGATTATCACTTGGTTTAAACTGTGACGGTCTCTCAGAATGTGTGTATTCAGGATAGTCTGGTCGTTGGAAGTCCCCTTCTGGATATAGATTATCTTGTGGTTTAACTTGCTTAGGTCTTTCTGCCGGTTTGTATTCATCTGGTGTTGGTCGTTGAAATTCTCCTTCCGGATATAAATTGTCTTTCGGTTTGACAATTGGAGCCCTATCACCTGGACCGACTTTTTGTGGTTCCCGCTTTTCGAAGTCCCCTTCCGGTTTCAAGTTGTCTTTTGGTTTAACAACGGGTGCGCGGTCTCCTTTTCCAACCTTTTGTGGTATTCGTTTTTCAAAATCACCTTCTGGTTTCAAGTTGTCTAATGGTTTGAATGGTGTGGGTTTTTCACTGGGCTTAAAATGTTCTTGTATCGGTCTTTCAAAATCTCCCTCAGGCTTGAGATTATCTTTTGGTTTAATTTGTTTCGGTCGATCTCCTGTTTTGTATTCCTTTTGTTTCGGCCGTTCAAAGTTTCCTTCCGGTTTTAGATTATCGCTTGGTTTTATTTGTTTAGGTCTCTCTGAAGGCTTATAGTTTTCTTTCTGTGGTCGTTCAAATTCCCCTTCTGGTTTCAAATTATCCACTGGTTTTTTTTGCTTAGGTTTTTCTGTTTTTAAATCTTTATACTGTTCCTTCGAATGGGTCCTATCGTCGAATTTACCCTCGATTGTTATATTATCAGAATGTCTGGTGATCGTTTGTCGAACATTGGTTTCGTTGTGATGCTTAAATACTTCTGCTGATGTAGTTTGAAAGTATATTTCACCATCTTGCTTTGTCCATGTGCGTCGCCTTACTGGTTTTTCCATTTCCGTCGTTTTGGCCGTGTAATCCGCCATCAACGATGTTTCGAATGACATTTCTCCTTCGCATATCAAATTGTCTGTTCGTTTCTTAGTGATTTCTGTTTTTTGTACGTCGTATTGTTGATACGCTTCTTGAGATGACGTGTTCGAGTAGAATTGTCCTGTGGATATATTTAACGTGTCCGTTTTCTTTTTACCTTTCTCTTGACGTGCAACAGGGCGTTCTGGATAATCTTCTTTATTTTTTGATACAACCTGATAAAGCATAACCCAAGGTACATATTATTATTATTATTTATTTGTAACCGTAAAATTACCAATATATCTCCCTCTAATTTTGTCCACGTATTCCTGCGTATCATTCTTGGGCGTTCACTTGTTTCCCCAGTAAATTCCATCTTTTGTGTGGTGATATCTGAAAAATATTTTGATGTTTCTTTTTTTATTAATAAACTAATTGTCCTATTGTTGTGTTCTGTATTTATTTTGATTTAATGAAAAAAAAATTTTTTTTTCGAATCAACGTTGAAATATAAATGTTTATCTATAGATTAAACGAAATCATTACTAATTTCTATTAAGCATTTTTAACGAAAAATTTTTCTTATTTTGAACTATTATATTGAAATAAGCTTACCTGTAAATTCTCCACCAATTACTAATTGATCTTCTTGTTTTCGAATTTCGGCTCTTTCTCCTTTTACGACTTTTGTGATTATTCTCTCCCCATAGAATTCACCTTCTGGTCGTAGATTGTCCTCGGGTTTCTTAATCGGTGCTCTATCCCCGGTTTTTGGCGCTTGGTCCTGTTTCGGCCTTTCGAAATCTCCCTCGGGTTTTAAATTGTCAGGATGTTTAACGATTGGCGCACGATCGCCCGGTGTATATTTACCAGGTTTCGGTCTATCAAAGTCACCTTCAGGTTTAAGATTATCTGGGTGTTTGACTATAGGCGCACGGTCGCCCGGCCCATATTCAGATGGCGTCGGTCTATCGAACTCGCCTTCGGGTCGTAAATTGTCTTTTGGCTTTATCGGTCGTTGGCGGTCCGCTGGCTGTACTTTTGTGGGCGTCGGCCTCTCAAAGTCACCTTCTGGTTTTAAATTGTCACTAGGCTTGATCGGTTTTGGACGTTCACTCGGTTCTACTTTCGATTTGATCGGTCTTTCGAATTCGCCTTCCGGTTTCAAATTGTCCAAATGTTTGACTATCGGTGCTCTATCTCCGGGCCCGTACTTGGATGGCGTCGGTCTGTCAAAATCTCCCTCCGGTTTCAAATTATCGTTGGGTTTTATCGGTTTCGGTCGTTCCGCTGGTGTCACTTTTTCCCGAATCGGTCTTTCGAAGTCGCCTTCTGGTTTTAAGTTATCCCGCGGCTTATGCGGCAAATAGCGATCGCCAGGAAGCCCCGTGTACTCCTGTCTTCTCTGCGGAACGTAATCACCTTCAAGATGAATTTGATCGACCGTTTTATACCTACGCGCGTGACAATAATCGTTGCAAACACATTATCTCGTCGTTCTAAAATATTTACACACGTATTCTTACCGGACTTGACGTTCCGCATGTTTTTCCTCGAACTCGGATTTATAGGCCGTAGTAGTCTCAATTTTCCCTTCGTTTAGCGTCAGCTCCGTGTTGAGCCTACGTAAACTAGGCCTCTCCACCCGGTCGAACGGTATTGGTCGATATTCTTCTTTCGTGCTCGATAATTGCGGCACGGGTGTGGGCTCCAAGTCTAGCGGAGACTTACCCGTATCAGGCGTGTGCGGACATCGGTGGCGTCTGTAAGCACAAAATTAAAAATCGTTTTTGGCGAATCCCTCCATCGAAACGTACGATAATCGCGTTCGGTCGGTCGAATGGATATAATAATAATCCTATCTAGCTCCGGTGCAGGGGTTACGGATATTTTTAGTCACGCGCGTACATGTAAACTACACGAACATTCTTGGCAATGCAGTGTAGAATAACGTGGCAATGAGTTTGAGGATTTGCGTTCGTGTTAATCAATAGGGCATTGAACTACTCGCGCCGTTCGTTGTACGTACCCACTACAGGCCAACACTCGGGTCGCGTTAAAGGGTTTTCCTTTATACGCGACGCGTTCAATATAATTGTACCGGGAACAAATCAATTTGTCCGACCGTTATTAACTATTGTAAAATATTTTTCTCGTTTGATTCTATACGATACGTAACGCTAACGTGGTTACTATTTTCCATTTTCAAATATAAATCTTCGTTAAGCGCGATACATGTTTATCCTGCGGGCTATGTTTCGGGTGTGTGGCCGAAGGTTTCAGCCGATCGGGTAACAACTTTTCGACGTTTCAAATCTAATTGTACGCGTTAATAAAACTCCAATTATAAGTTTTACCGTTTTAATCCGAAACTTAAACGAACAATAAATCAACCCGACTAAAATTGAACCGAAAACGGACTCTTTTGATACGTTTCAACGGCGTTTTTTGGATTTTGTTTAACACGCGTATCGATTATTCGCAATTTTTCGAAAACGTGTGTATACGAAATATACGTTTTATCGTATTCCATTTCGACAAAGTCGATTCGCTTCGTTATAGTTCGTAAATTATTTCCTCGTGTACGACAATTTGTCAACGGTCGTTTGAAATATTAAAAAAAAACGCTAGTCGTCCCTTCGAATATTGTCGTTACGCGAATACCGGCCGCGTTCGCGGCGACCTTTATAATAAACACAGCCCTTGCGTCTCGTATCGTCAGATTCGACGTTTTCACTAATGTCGCATACTTTCGGTTTACACATTTAAGCGAATTCCGAGCACGAACCGGTACGCATACACACGCGTAGTTCGACAAATATATCGCCGCGAACTATGGAAGTAAACGAGACCGTTTCGCGAGCTTTATTTTTATCGCGAAGCCCGGAAATCTAAAACGAGAAACCGCGGATCACGTATCACACAAATCACTACGATAATAGCTAATATAGGTCGTTCAGGCTACCGCGACTCTTGCGAGTACTCCGACCCTTCCTTCCACCCCCTGCATTGACGCACGATAGTAAATCGAAACCCTACGCTATATAATTACTGTCGTTACGGTAATCGGCCCCGATAATAATACCGTTCCGTGGCAATCGATATCCAAACCGCCACGCGCGCGTTTTAACGCTACTCGAATTTCGTTTCCCGGTATTCTTAACGGTTCCCGTTGCGTTTCCATTTTCCAACGAACGTCACACGGACGGACGTAGCGAATCGGCCGCGCGTCGAAATAACTCGTCTTCTCGTAATTATTAAACGTATAAATACGCGAGTATCACGCGCCGCGGTGTATCCCGATAATGTCGCCGATTTTAAAGCGCGTAAATCACTCGCCCGCGTTTCCGTCGTATGCAACGAATTCCACAGTACCGAGAAACCGTTCCGTTTCCATGATTGCAATTATCGTCGACAAGCGCCAACGAAAACCGCCGGCAAAGTTCGAGAACGAGTTTTAACCGTTGAATTTTTCTCTTCCGTTCCGTAAACGGTTGCCGACTGATTGACGTACGCCCGTTTTAAAAACAAGTCTCGCGCGGTAAGACCATAGGCACTCCGCGGGCCATTCTCGACATTCTCGGACATGTGTCCGACAAGTGGAAGACGTGCGCGAACGAGTGGCAGTGGTCCCGGACTTTGTCGGCGACAGTGCCCGTCGGACAAATCGTAGTGGCCTCGCGTGCCGCCGATTCGAAAAACGTGGCGTTCGTCAAATTTCAGCGGATCGTTATTACGTTGCTATTGTTTCTCAAACCGACCGAACACCCTGTATACGACGCTAACGAAAACATTCGTCGTACGCATATTACGAACGCGATAAAATACGTACGTTAGCTATAATCAATTTGTCGTTGCGCGAAATGTACCCGTTCGGCGCGTATTGCCGGTTACGTCGTAGACACACGTCAAATTCCCGATAAGTCTTACTTCTGTACGGACGGGGAATGTGGGGGGGAAGTTTATCGTCGTTCGATTCCGATTCGCGGTGGAACACGGACGTTACGTAATCTGAACGTTAGCCCTGCAGGTTCCGAACGTAAATTACGACGTAGGTTATCGTTTCGGATTGTAAACGACGAATAATTTTCAGGGGGTCGAGCTCGCGCTATATTATACCCAAAATTACGCGATCGCGTACTCGTCGCGGATATCGGACACGTCGATTTCGTAATCGTTTCGCGTTTTTTCCGTTGCCTGACGCAGTTCCCGACGATTTCGTTCGCTGCAACTGAATGACACTCGATGGCTTCGTAAAAACAAAAACGTGGGCGAGACGACAACGAGCGGCGTTATTAGTTTAGCCTTGACACAACAATAGGCCCGCCCGTATCACTCTCTGAGGCTGAAATAGTAGTTATTGTAATATTTTTACTGCGCGACGCACCGACGACGGACACGTTCCAAGACCTTGTGACACGATCGCGCCTATAGTCATCGCGGTGATAATCGCGCGCTAATAAATGTATTCGGCTCGAAACAAAAGCGTCGCCGCTACCGCGGGACCGACACAGTACGGTAATTGTTGGCTGGGCTACGCGTATCGCGGAGAGCTGCTATATTACGAAATGTTTCGGGTCGTTTTCTATAGGTCGGCGAGAAATTATTGGCGAACGTTTTTCCGCGTTTACGGGCCGCGCGTGGCGGACGGCTGACGAAACGAACGGACGACGAATATTATCGACGCGATTATTCGTTACGTTCTTATCCGTCAATACGTACTTATATGGCGATGGAATGTGACCGATTTTTCGTTAAAAAAATTATACCTTTTTACGACTTACGCGTATACAGTTGGATAATATGCGTACTCGGGTCACGATCGTCGTTCCGCATATACGCCGGCGATATAAAAATATACCGACCGTTCGTCGTTGATAATTTGTAATGCAAATCGGGCCGCGCCGAGAACGTGAGCATTTTCGAAAAATACCCGTTACGGATCTCGATAACGTAAACGAACGTATTTATGGGTCGCCCGCGTAAATTGTCGCGTCCCGCGAACGGGACAGCGTCGACGCCGAGGCGTGTACTTGCGTATTATGCGCGTTGATCGTTGTCGTCGCGTGGCGGGTAGGTTAGGTTAAGTTAGGTTACCTAACCATTTGCGCACCCGGTACGAAAAACGATTTACGACGAAAACGGCACGCCGACGATGGCGGTCGTCACTTACGTACGAGTGTTGTCGAACAACCGAATCGTTTCCACACGCGTTTGACACGCGAATACGTCAGGAGGTGCCGCTAACGTTAGCAATACAAAACGATTATTCAAACGACGATGGACCGATATACCGGCGTCTTCACCGCGGATGTTTGTAAAACAAATTAGCGAACTCCGTATAAAGAAATTATCGTAATTTATCCATACCGCGACGCGTGTATATAATAGGTAGGTAGTGGTACTCGGGTATCGTTTAAACTTTAAACGAATAATCGTATACAGGGGGGAGGCTCGTTCAAAATTCGTATTTTCTTCCAACCCGTATCCGATTACTCGTTACCGTATTCCGTTTTACGACGGTATTACCCGTGGACGCGAATATACGAGCGGGTCGGTTTTCCGGATTTTACTTTTCGGCGACCGGTAAATCCGCGATCATTTGTAGACACTACGATGTCCCGTTAGCCAGAGCCCAGACCTTCGAAGAATCGGTCAGCGCGTCGCGAACGTTCGTCGCGATAAAAATATGAAGAAACTATAATAGGGATAATTCGCGATACGAAACGAACGCGAGTAGAGGCGGAGGAGACGTGACACGCGTTTAACGCCTTTTACGACGACTACCTCCTGTACGTATAATTTGTCGTGTTGCGTAACATATATATATATATATATATATATAGTGACATCACGTACTTAAACGGTCGTATATTATACTTATGTGCCCGTTAAATTCGTTCTTCCGCCGTCGTCGTCGCGTACCTACGCTTACTGGTAAACTCATCATCACGCGTCCCATGCAAGTGTACGAACGTGTACCGATCGTGGGGAAACGAACGATTTCCTGTAATTTAATATTGCGCAAGATTTTCGCGAAACGAAAAAAATAATTAAGAATACTCGAGGTTAATTTTTCCATAGCACAACGCGCGCGCATTGTTATATTTTATAATACTAACGATATTCGTAAACATATATATATAGGCGCGTGACGTACGTATTGTATAAATATAACGTATTTCGGTGTTGAAATTTAACTACCCGTGACCAATACGCAGTTGTCTATTATCGAGGGCACGCCGTGAGTGTTATGTTATAAACTCCGGGACGTTACCGTATTACGTGGCCGGTGAACGTTGCGGCGAAAAACGCGTTAGCGAATAAATTATGGTCGACGGAATCGCCGATATGCGTAATAATGGGTGGCGGTAATACCGGAGAATGTGTCCGTCCGCGCGATAGCGTTTTCGGGAACGTACCGTTTTCGTACACGATTTTCGGGTTGGAAAAGGAGAACGTATTTACGACGAGTAAGGTCCGAAATCGACGCGAGGACTCGTTTTACGGGCGTCGATCGTGTAAAAAAAAAAAAACGTGTACGATTGCGCGTCGTACGTGCTCGACGGGCTGTTCGTTTTCCAGACATTGTTGAAATTACTATGCGCCGTAAGCGTGTAAGCGCGCGCGTGTGCGTTGTATACGTTTACGAACGGGACGTGACTATAGCGAAAACACTGTCGACGATTTAAGTGGTCGTAGGAGAAAAACTTAACGACAAATCACCGTAAGCAATAAAATACCGTATAACAACGGCGATGTAAACGAATCCCGAAATACGTAATTATCGTGTTCCGTATTTAACGTAAAGTTAAAACTATATATAGTTGATATACTCAAATTACCTAATTTGTATATTATAGTAAATTAACGGTTGTACTAATAAATTTGATATAATCGCGATATCACGTTCCAACAATTATCGATATATATATATATTTATCGTTTGGATACCTATTATTAAATATTTCGCTCAAAACTCGATCTATATTTTTAGTTATCGTTATTATTCGAATTTCGATAATTATAGTGTTAAATACGCGACGTTCGCGTTTATACGAACGCGCGTAATGTGTTGCAAACAACGTGCTCTTCAATATTCGCCAGACGCGACGAAACATGCGTACAATTTATCGAATCAATTACGCGAACGCGCGTGTTTGACGGGATAATTATATTCCGTTTCTGTCGGACAGCTTTTCTCCCGGCTCCTCCTTTTTTGCTGTACAATCAATATGACGCGCGAAACGGCTTTTGATTTACGCCCTCCGCCTCCGGGTAAGCGGGTTTCGCTTTTTCCGCGTAATCGAACGATTTTTTTTTTTATACGTTCGTATAATAATAATATATACGAGTACCTGAAACAACAATATCCGCAACGGGCCTATTCATCTCGTCCGGCGTTCGCGTTTGTCCGGGAAACCGGCCAATAATAACGTTCGTTACGCGTTAGATACGACTCTATTCGTTTTAGCGTTATTTTTATATTTTTAATTAAACGTCGGTCGCGGACGATTATGTCTGTAAACCTTTAGAAGCCGTTAAATACATCCGTCTAACGACGTCGTGCCCGAACATTTGACGCGGAAATTTAACGACATCGTTTTGGACGACACGTGTTCGTACGTTCTCGTAATTGCAACGAAAACGGGTAAACACGACCAGCGCAAAACACAATATACGCTATCGTTGCGTCGGCTTCGCGTAAATGTTCCGATGAAAACGACCATATTCCGCTCCGTGAAATAATGACCTTTCCGCGTACGAGTCGTCCG
>JAIPRN010005028.1:0-12254 GCA_025469175.1 Geopemphigus sp. TES_GeoC_2020 | reverse complement strand
TATGTGTGAGTGTGTACGGGATAAAATATTATAAACCTACTACTACAGAGGGAAAGCAAATGCATAAATACATTAATTAAGCAACTCAATTAACACGAGTTTAGAGTTCAATCTAATTTAGAACCGTATGTGGATTATTTCACATCACCGAGTGAATTAAAATAAAACATAATTTACTAATCACTAAATTCTAGTAAACAAGTGAATCTCATCAATATATATTAATAATTAACGTTAATAAAATAATTAGTATACGCGTGGTTACAATTAAATTTTAAAATATATATACAATGTCAATAAAAACTAAAACGCCGCCAAAATTTCATCGCCGTATATATTATTATGTATTATCCATAAAACTGTACTAAAATTGTATTTATTAAGTTTAAATTACTTGGTTTGGATAGTAGTTTTTGTAAACCTAAATTTACAACAACGCCAACATTATTCAAAAATTGGAGAAGTGTTTAAAATTTGCACTACAGTATATCGTGTGGAGCAATTAGAATCAAAAATAAAATATCGTTAACTCGAGCAGTTTAAATAGAGATTATAGATAAACATAATCAATTAAACTGAAATTTAAGTAATCCTTACATAAAATATAATGCTTATCTACTAATTGTATGAGTATTTATTTTAAAAATACAAACGAAATACATTATAAAGGTACAATAATAATTTGTTCAATAAATGTTTAAGGAAAAATTATCCATCAAAAATATGATGCAAAATGTAAAACGTCGGATTATACAGTAAAAGAAAACTGAATTCGTGTTACAATAGTGTATATTTCTTTCTAAAATCCCTTTTGAACAAAATTTCTATAAGTCAATATTCTCTTTTAAATAAATTCAAATAAAACGTTAAAATTAAACTGTATATAAGTAGTTCATTATTGATGGCTTTACAAAGAAAAAATACACAATATAAACACATACACGAAAAACATATTTTTATGCTACAAGGTTTTTGATATAATTACGTTTATAATAATTTGTTAATATTTTAAACAATTTTTGACATTGTATGATTTTATATTATGGAAATATTATAATTGTTGAAAGAAATAAGCTTTTAATCATGTTCGACTATATATATTATTTATTTATTTATTTGTATTTATTAATATTTATTTATTTATTTATTGGCCAAAATGTAAAATTTGAAAATTGCCTCCATTCACTTACTATAGATTTTGACGTTTATAATAATGGGTGTAAAAAAATGTACATAAATATAGTACACTGTCTTCAAGCATGTTAAAATTTTGAAGCGCAAAAATCATTTTCTAGAGCTTATAAAATATTAATTCTAGTACGTTATTTAATATCAAATTTTAATTTCGAAACAAAAAGGTTAAATGTAACGTTAATTAACTATTGAAAAACCAATTATAAATCTAAAGAAATGTTAAATCGTTAGAACAAAAAGTTCAACGATTAACTGATATATAACATTATTATAAAATGTACACTCAGTGGCATGATGTATTTTATTTCGTTATTTCCGTTTGTCCACAATTCGGACAATTTGGAAAAATTGAAATATCGCCAAATATTTTCTTAAATAACGTGTTTGCCTAGGCAATCATCACGACTTATACTGTACATCGTACTCATAAATAAGAATGCTTAAATAGCAATACGAGATAAGTACCGGAGAGATGATTTTCGAACTATCTAGAAATCTACATACGATTCGGTCTAGACCAGTCCGGACTAAACCGGACTATGTTTCGGTATTTTTTGGTCTCATTATTTCATAGTGGTCCGATCTATAAAAGAATGGACCATGCACAGCTCTAGTTACATCGTAGTAAAATCATAACGACTACGGACTAAGCAGAACCCTTTTCGTATTCTCGTCTACACAACAACGAAAACGACTGAAGCGCTCGCTTGAACGCCAGCGACGCAGTAATTAATATTATAGTTTTTTTCGGATTACGCTGTCTGAAGTAAATTTTTCTTTGTTCGCGTAAGCTATTTGTTAGAGAAGACTGAAAGATATGGGGGAGGAAGTATGTTAGTAACGCCCAGCCCGAAGACGCTTCCACTATCGAGTTGTCTGTGTATGTAATAGTAGTATCCCAAAAAATATCACCGCCATTTGATACCATTTTCGGAACAGTGATTTTGATGGTGTTGACATTGTACTTAGCGTTGATTAAAGTGGAAACTATTAGTTCGACATGTCATCGTCGGTTATTTTTACCTTAGATCCCATTTTCATAACGTTGGTATTTGACGTTTTTCGTATTTTTTTAGTTGCCGAATTCAGCTTTAGTTTAACGGTACTTTGGCTTTTAACGAAAGCGTCCGGGAATTTATACATAACATGTCATACTTAATTGTACGACTGCCAGTATAAACTCATTGTGATACTGTGATCACGTCATTTCGAACGATTATTATTTGTAATATTATATATAATGGTTAATACTATATAATCACTGTGAATATTGTATACATGCAGGACTGAAATCGTATATTAGTTTCTTCTCCTTCTTGTCCTAATACTTTTACGAGCAACGTCGATTCGATTAAACGAAATAACCTCGTTCGCAAATTACATCAACATCGAAGCACCGAAAACGATAGAAATTAAGTTATTTCTGCGTGCACGAAATCCGCTATTAAGAGATTTCCGTATTATAGATTCCGTTTTAATTATTTCAACGACAATTTGATTTTAACATTTTTGGACTTTTACAGTTTAGCTACGTTTCGTTGTTTCCGCTTGTAATTTTAATTACCGCACATTTGTATCGTCATTTTATATTACGTACGAACATATCGTTCAATCTCAGTCAAAACGTTCATTATAATGTATTATCGTTTGTATATTTAAAAAAAATTAATCCGTTTTTATGATAAATGATTTTCTCAGTCGCGTTAAATGCAGCGATATATTATAAAGCATACAACACATTTTATTTTCTAAAGTAATATCTAGAAACTTAGATTTTTTGAAAAGAGATTGTATCATATATTTCCAATATCTTCGCGCATGTAGAATATTGTCAAAAAATTGGTTTCTCATATTTTCAGATATTATAATATACTAACTCCTTGGACAGATGGGGCTGACAAAAAGTATTTATAAAACAATAAATGCATATAACTCAATAAGTTAACTACCTACGAAATTCTTATCTTAACGTTAGCGAATAAAATATCCATAATTAGTGTAGAATTCTCGTGAAAAGTAAATTATATTATAATAACAAAATTGGAAATATCTTATGTAATATATTATTAATATCCAGTACCAAACAAATTTAAATAATCCGTTTTTAATATTTTCTTAAATAAACATTTAAAGTTCAAACAGCACATAGGGTAAAATTTACAGTGTAAGATAAACATATACTGATCCAAAATTAAATTTGAAAAACTCCTACGCATAACATCCAAGTATTTCCAAATCAATTGCCAATATAATATAATAAATTATATCATGTAGTATAAAAAAAAGTTTTAATTTTTGTGATAATATTAATAATTCGTTAGCTTATCATAATAATTTTGATTTTGAGTATTCCCATCTATGAAAATCGTTTAGAAAAACTTGTTTTTTAACATTATATGATATATTTCAGCGTCAACTAATAAATAATAAAAACTATGAAATTTAATTTGTTTAATGCTCGAATAAACTTACTGTCGTAAAAGAATTTTACATATTTAGTGATAAATATAATAAACAAATAACAGTATTTTGGGTGTATAACAGACAAAATGCTTTCAAATATAATTAATTAAAATTTGAAATATTCGTATTTTCAAAATACGTTTTTTGCAAAAAAAATATATTTCTAGTTTTTAACGAAATTAAAAACCGTCTACTTTAAACTCAGTTCTTTACAATACTAATAAATTTCTTTCAATTGTTTCTGAAATATTCTCACGAAAACAGTAAATTCATTTAGTTACTAAATTAACAATACGTTCAGTATCTTCTATATTACGTTTACAATAGTTTAACTACTTGTTATACTTGTTTAAATTAGGCTCTTGATGAAGAACGTGTATTAGCAGCTTTACCCGATAAATTAAAAGCTGAGATAGCTATACACGTGCATCTCGATACATTGAAAAAAGTCGAGATATTTCAGGACTGTGAACCTGGTCTATTAGAAGAACTCGTGCTCAAGCTTAGACTGCAAGTACGTGATGCTTTTATATATTAACTATGCAATTTATGTTTATATAAGTATATAAGTTATTTACATGCAATATTTAACATTTTATCGAAATTAGGTATTCAGTCCTGGAGACTACATATGTCGCAAAGGAGACGTTGGGAAAGAAATGTATATAGTAAAAAGAGGCATTCTTAGTGTGGTTGCGGACGATCAAAAAACCGAAATCGCCACATTAAGCGCCGGAAGTGTATTTGGAGAGGTCAGTAATTAAAAATTATTGCCATATAAAAGCCTATATTAATTTTCATGTTTAACATAATCAATCATAATTGACAATAATCATAACATGTCTAAAATTAACGATTATACCTAATGTATAATGATATATAATTGAGTTTGAATTTTCTTATATACAAGAACTAAATCATCAACCATCTCAATAATCTATAGACTAATCTACTCTTGTTTTAAAATGTATTAACTTAAATTTCTTTATTAACAAAAATTTATATATATATTTACACGCATAAGGCTTCACTTAATTAGACATTTAGAAGAATGCCATACGATAATTTCTTGTAATATATATAATATCTGATATATTAAATTTATTTGTTATATTAAATTATATCATATAATAATATAATAACTGAAATTTACGTTTTCAATTCCCATATTTGTAACATTTACCACCGTTTTATACAACACATTGCCGTTGTCTGAATTTACACCATATGTCTAAATATATTTAAACGCAACATGTTAATTGTCAACAAATTGTATTTAAGGAGTAAAACATTCAACCTCGTTTATCCTCACATTATACGTTGTATATATATAATTCATGCCTACAAAAAATATTACTAGAAACTAAGTTTTCAAAATTATTTGAAAAGAATTTCCAATTATAACTTGGTGTTAGTAACTTCCTATAATTAATTTACCTACTGTCCATATACATTTATTTATACAAATATAACTAGGTTATCAAAAGCAACAACGTTCAGCGAACTCAATATATGATTTATTCAAGTCCATCTTTATATATAGATTATATATATAATCTACATTATAGAAACATACACGGTATTTCTTTAGAAATTTACATAGGTAATGAAATCTATAGATTTAATATATATATCTGTGTGTGTGTGTGTGTGTGCGTGCGTGCTTACTTGAGTGCTCCTGCGCAGTCGTGTTCGTTTGTATTTATACGTACCGTGTGGGTACATGTAATTATATTTAATAGAAACACAAATGGTACCAATTGAACCCTCTCTTCAGGTGTCACATTTGTGTATATTTAAAAAAATGTAAAATTACGACTAAAGTTAATTACGTTAAAAATCATAAAGTAATAAATCCTTTAATTTTGCTCGAATAAAATTTATAATTAAATTGATTCGCTTTATTACAAATTGTAATATTATGATTATAATACCACGTAAATATAATGACTTAAATATATCATGTATTCAACTCGAATATACGCGGAACTCGTCGAATATGTACAATACATTTAAGTGTTTATTAAAAAAGTATAAATACTACGATGAGTCCTAATTTAACGAATACTTCAAATTTTTAAATCAATACAGACAATTGTTTGAGGCTCGTTCCTAATCTTTTGTGTGCTTATGTGTGTGTGTGCGTGTGTGTGTGTGTGTGTGTATTTATTAGATTAAATTCCTATATAATATAATATACATAAATCAATGGTTAATTCCAAAATTTAAATTAACAATTGATAGTTGACTATCTACAAATTCTAATAACGTAAATTATAGATTTCTTTTATAATACTAAACTTTCTAGGAAATGTTTACAACAAATTATAAACGTTTATTATTAAATTATATAATAATGTAAAGTATTATACAAATCGAGTAAATGTCGTATATACTTAACCTATAAGTTTCAGACGCCAATTACTTTATTCAAATTATAAAATCCGAGGAATTTCGGAAGCAGTTAGAACAGTTGTGAAATTGAATGTAGAAGGAATAAGAGGAAGGGGAAGACCAAAAAAGAAGTGGTTGATCGGGATTGAGTGTGATATGAGGACTGCGGGTGTATGCGTGAACAATATGGGAGATCAAATCAACTGGAGGTTGTAGACCAACTCTAAATAGCTGGGAGAATAAGGCGAGAAAGAATAAGAAAAAGAAGATAAAATCCGAGAAATTAAGTCTAGTTAAATCTATTTTATTTTGGCGTCCTCCAAATAAATTTTCCTAATTTTGAAATCTAATTAAATCACTTTCACGTCACTATAAACATTAATCTCAATCCTATTTCGTAAAAAATACTTTTTTCTTATTGAAAATGGACAGTACTTATTACTTTCAATATTTCGAAACAACAAATTAATTACATTGACATAATTCAGGAAAATACGTTTGACTACTTAATTTAAATCGTCTGGCATTAAAAAAAAATTAAACATTTCTTTCCATATAGTGTTACAAAAATATTGTGAATATCTGCAAGTAATAGTTCTTTTACTTTTTATGTTTCTTAACATGATCTTTTCTTTATTCGGGAAAAAGCAATATCAACATTTCATGTCTAAAAACAGGTACTCGTAGATTTATATCCACTATTTCGAAGTTCTGTCCTTGTATTTTATACTCAGTCATGGTGATAGCTGATTTTACAAAAAACCGATTTTCGCTTGCCTAGCATTATACACTAAATGTGTTCTACCTGGGTCCCAATGTTCTGCTTATATTATTTTCGATTATGACATTGAAAAATTTGTGTATAAATTGCAGTAATTTTAGTTTATCTTCGAATGAATCATTAAACCATTATTTTGGTAAAGTTTAGTCTTTCAAGATTCATTCAATTATTTTAGCATTTATCGTACTCGCGAAAATATTCAAAACATTTTTAGTAAAACTCGATCCTCCATCAAAGTCTTATTTGGCTTCCTTTCAATAACACTCAATCTTAAATAATGCTCATCAATAGTTAAATTTTATCCATCTCATTTAAAACTTATTTTCCAGTGCATGGAACATGAAATTTTATCCAAAATTATTAATAACTTTATCAAGTAAAAAAAATTTGCGTTTCAAGAAGCATCTTCGACACATTATCACAGATAACATATAAATATTAATGGCTATAATATCTTATCATTAAATAAATATTTGACGATAACTTTGTCTTTGAAATTATAAATGAGTCAAGTGTTTTGTAATGATCAGCCTTATATTATTATCACGCAATAGCATGACCATATATTTTTATTTTCTTATATATTACTTAAAATTATTGATTTTAGACAGCCTCTGATTCTAATATTATACTAAAAAGAACAATTTTAAGCATATATTATGAAACAATAAGTATTATAATTTCGACATATTTTCAAAAATTAACCCTGTGCGAGAGACTAGGAACTTTTCTCAGTCACCTTTTTTTCCTTTAAAGACATTACATATATAAACGATCCATCTTATTTACTTAAACGTCAAAAAATAGATATAGGTACCCAAATAATTAATAAACTAAAGGTGTTTCTATGGTAACATATCTTCATAAAAAATTTTTTCCACAATTTCATCCACATATCGATTTTGCTTAAATCGATATTTAATTAGATGAATTTCCAGTCATTTAAAATAGTATAATATTCGATATATATCATGAAAAACTTAAGAACCATTTTTTAAATAAAAAATACAATTAATGCTCCATTTATAATGTGATATATTAATTTAATATGACAACTAGACATTTTATATAACATATTTGATCGCATCTAGTCTTATTTATTTAAACATTACCTTTAATGATTTCGAACCACATTATATTATGAATTAGTAGTTTAGAAACAAACAAACTTGTATTACAATTATAACTACTACACCAACATGTACATGTATTTGGTGACTCTAAGTGGAATAAATAATGGTGTCTAATAATACCAAAAGAAGATTATAAGGGTTCATAAATATATGAATTATGCAATTCCATTGAATAACCAATACAAATTTAATGATAACAAAAATGTATGTATAACAGTAAATATATAAATTATCTCTGTATTATTGTTTTATTTAGTTAAAACGTTTGTTACTGCATTAGTTCTAACGTAACAATTAATTTTTTAAAAAATCATCTTAAAATAAAGCAATTATAGTATTTTATTTATTTTTCATTAAACATAAGTATAGGAAATCAACAATTTTCGATTTCAAGTTCGAGTTTTTATTTATTATTGGAAACTTCAATTTACCTAACAAACATACATACGCGATTAATAATTATTCAACTCAAAGGCAATTTCCATTTTATTTTTATTTTTTGTCTTGTGTATTTTTTGAAATTAATTAATAACATATTTTTTTCTAGGTTAGCGTATTAGAGATAGCTGGAAACAAAACAGGAAATCGTCGTACAGCCAACGTCCGGAGTTTAGGGTACTCTGATCTGTTTTGTCTATCCAAAAGAGATCTTTGGGAAACACTAAGGGACTATCCCGAAGCTAGACATAGTCTGATGCAACGTGGATGTCAGCTTCTGAGAAAAGATAGATTATTAGATGAGGACGCGTTCCTGCAAGCTCAAACGCAAAATGAAACCATTAATGAAGCAGTATCCAGATTAGGTATGTACGCGACTCGTGTATTAATTTAATATGCCTTATTATTGCCAATTTATAAATATATTATTAAATATTTTTATATACGGTAATATTACTAAATATTTTTTAAGATTGTTTACTGTTATAAAATACATTGGCGTTTAAAATAATTATTAAATTTATTAAAAATTCAAAATAAAATATGACAAACTGAACATTTTTCCATAAACTATTACTTCAATGACAAAAGTTAATGTCGTTAAAAATTTTATTATTCTACACAAATCTAAATTTTCATAAAAATTTAAAACATTCAAAATTTTAAGTATATAAATATATAATCGTTAAAACACAGTTTTTTATCTCTTATAATATAAATACCAAAATACAATGTCTTTAACTAGTAAATTTTTTAATTTTTGTCGTTTTCAAATAATAAAAATATTATAACACTAAAATAATAGATGATATAAACGCTTTACTTTTACGTTTTCAATCAAACTTAAAACAGGTATATTTTTCATACAAAAATTGTATTTATAAAAAAAAAATGGCTAATCCAATTGACTTATCTAAGTATCACTAGTAATACATCTTATAATTTTTATTGATTCCACATTGAAATATTTGAAGTTTTTTAGAAAAACGTACACAATAATTTATAAAATATTTACATACATTTTCTGCCGTTAAGAACATTTTCAAATACTTAAATAAATTAATCAAATTTCATAAGATTACGGTTTGTTAAGTTTTTAGATTTTAAAAATTAAAATTTACTGAAATTAACTGTTTACAATTTATTATATTTTATATAACAATTATTTTACTAACCTATGTTCGTTTAAAAAATTTTTTTTAAAAAATCATTTAACCTAAACATTGAAATTATACGAATTTCAAAACTATTGTGTAAGACGAACGTAGAATATATGTATATGACAATCAAATTTTATTTCCCCCAATATCGGTTGAATGAAATACAAACAGTTATAGAAACGTGTTCAGTCTTAAATATGGGCCTGTGATTTAAGCAACGAGTATTTAAAACAGATATAAATATGAAAAATATCCAACAATGATCAATTTACGTAATTACATATTATAATATTTGCGTCGTTTGTTTAAAATCAAAGATAACAATCAACGGAACGTAAACGTAGCGTAATTGCCATTTCGTCAATAATGTAAAAAATAAACGTTTGCTTAATCGAATTATTATTATGCGCCGCCGTCGGTTAATATGCTGTATTTTATTTTAGACCCATACGCAATTAATATATTCATAATTCTCGATACCTAAAAGTCGTTACCACTCAATAATATTAACATATACGTAACATCAGGTGTAATATGCGTTACTTACACTTACTATGGTAGCTTTATTGTATGTAGGTACATCAAATAAAATAAAATAAAGCGTTAATAAAAATTTAAATTTCGTATCTGTAGTAATTTCCAAAGTAAATTAAACCCATTATATCTGTGCTTCAAATCGTTTGATTACTAATTTATGAAATATGGTGTTTTACTAATTATCACTCTTAATGGCCACTTCAAACGGGTTCGAAGGATTCCGGAACGAAACCCTTTTTGATTTTATCACGATAAAATTCGTTTGATCGTTACTATTTATTTTTCAGAATAATATATGAACGTAATACTTTGATCGAGTTCCTCTAAACGTATTTTGTGTTTGGTACTTTTGAAATATTAATAATATATGCAGCGTAGTTCGTTTTACTAAATTTGTCGAGTAGAAAATACATATTTTTAATTTTATTCTGTTAAAAGCAGAAATCCGTCGTAAACATTTATTATAAATATAATAATAAAAAAATTGTGGTAACGAATAAACGATTTATTAATAAGTAAAATTATTATAATTTAGAAAAACAAGTTATTAACAAAAATAATTTTAAAACATAAATTGCCCAGCACAGCATATGTGCAATACGAAAAGGACGACGATATTTAAGACTATGAATAAATCTGAACATTACAGTATTAGTTATAATACTATTTTACGATATACGACAAAATTACACCCCAAATATATTCAATTTTTGAACCATAAATTAAAATTATAAGCAAATATCAGTGTTTATAAATGTCCATTAAAAATGTCAATACTATTGCGAATACCAACTTAAATCCAAAATTATTTTTAACTTAATATTTAAACAATATGTATAATGTATTATATGTCAAATATAAAGTATATTATAGTTATTAGTTTATTACAAATTATAATATTAATAGAATTCATTGTTTTTATATTTTCATATTTCGTAATAATTATTATAAACTATATTGTTTTAGGAAAATATTTAATAGTTATGAAAAATACTTAAAAATAATTATAAAAATTTGAACACTACGTACGATTAAAATCGTTTTGAATATTTATTATATAATACTGTGCGAGAAATTTATCAAACTTTTCTACAATGTCCCGTCAGTCACGTCAGTTAAGAATCACGTAACGTCACATATCGGATCCCTCGTGGAATATTCATTTGTAATATCCAATAAACAATTAAATGAAATTATCGCTTCAAACATTTTTAAAATTTAAAAAAAAATTCGTTTAACGTGGTTTATTAAGACGAATATTTTAATACTTCTATAACATTTCATAATGGAATATAATAAAATTCGTTAACGTTTTTGTTAGTATTTTGTTAAAAAACACAAGAAAAAAAATCAATGAATATATGACGTTCCCATTCTATCCCTTATGCACTGCTTTGCAATGAAAACAACCGTTGCTATTCATACACAAAAATGTATACATTTAATGTATACATTATAAAATATTAATTTTTTTTTAAATTGCGAACGTTATGATTTTGGACATTTGTACGTTTTGAAAAAAAATGACCCATTTTACCGTGAACAATTATGTCGTTGGGTATAAAAAAAAACTTTGCTAATGTATAAAATTAACGTCAAAAAATGAACATTTCTCCTTCGAACCGTGTAGATTATAGTAACCACTTGTCCCCGAATCGCGGCGTGGAAGGATACATTCGACTGGCAAATAACAGAGACGACTGGCATCCACCGCCGTTGACCGTCCACCGGAATAAACAACCGAAATACAAATCGAGGTTTTCGTCAGTCCTGATCAAACCGAACAGGAAACAATATTATCAAGTTTGTACGTCGTCGTCGTCCTCCTCCCCGCGTCGTGATAATATAGTGGTGTACTGCAGACGTGGGTGAAGGTCGTCATTCCGGTCGCTTGTTGTGGTATACTCGTACGACGAAGCTGTTCCGTACGTGTCTGAACTCGCCCGTATTTAACCTCGCGACAAACAATTCCCGGTGTCGAAAAACGAACGGGAGAGCGTACATAATATATTGTACGACGCCGGTGGAGGTGGTGAAGGTGAATGGTGGTAATGACGGGCATTGTATACGCCCAGCCACTCAGACCCACTTGGCCTTTTATTTCCGTAATGGTTCTAAAAACCAATGGCGAAATAACATATATATATATATATA
>JAIPRN010005027.1:0-12259 GCA_025469175.1 Geopemphigus sp. TES_GeoC_2020 | reverse complement strand
TATATATATATATACGAAGACCGAGCGCTTATGTATACATATATATATATATATATGTGTGTGTACGCTACGGCGGCAAACGTATACACAACGCGTGGGCGTGGACGTCTACGTGTGTTTGTTACGTAAACCGCGTCACGTTTCACGGGTATTTCGGGTGATAATATACTCACGTTACGTTTTTGAAATGGCGATCGACAAAATGGACGCACAGGCGCCTTCTTTAGGTAGGCTACACGACTTTTCGCTATCGTCCGAACGGTGCGATAAATAGCGCGAACGAAACACCGCGCAATCCGTACCGAATTTATAACCGCGGTCGCGGTCGCGTTAGGTCAACCTAACCACTATCCGTGATACCGTGTAACCGACGAATGGAACGTATGATACATATCGAATATATTTATCTCGCGCGAAAACGAAAAACTTTCGAACCTCACCGAGTTTTACACACACGCACACCGAAACACACGCCGATATAAAGTTCGCTTCTTTCGGCGCTTACGTCAATGACGTTTCGTAAAATTGGTTATGGCTACAGTAAAAACTACGAGGGCGTACGTACTTTGGACTTGTGTGACTATCGTATTAAACGTACGTATTGAAACGCGTCTGACGCGTAATTGTATTCGGAAATAAACCGAAAGGTATATTACTTTATACTCGTGACGTTCGCGACCCGGAGAATTTCGGAATCGAGCGCGGACGCTCGCTTTTTTATTCCGCGGCAGGGGACGCGTTCAATCGTAGGCGAGTAGATTTTTTTTCTTTTAAAAATCGAATACAACGTTCACGATTCTCGTTTTCGAAACGTTTTCGTCGAGCGTATTTCGGCGCGAATTTCGCCGGACGTGTTCAACAAACGGCCGGGGGCCAACGCGCGTTCGCTACGAATTTCGTTTCCGTTTTCGGAAATTCCGATTGTTTACGTTTCACATTTCGAATTTCGTTATTCGAAATATTTCGTACGACAGTTTCGCCGTAGCGCGCGTATAGGTTATAAAAAAAAAATTCGAAAGAACAGCCGCGCGCTGCTGTCGACACACACACACACGCGCGCGTTTGTTTCCCGTAAAGTTAAAACGACTTGACGTGGCGACGCCCGCGGAGTGTTTTGATTACGGGACGAGTAAATAATATATTTCGTACCGCGTACGCTTTTCGTAAGAAGAGAATACGAATTAATAACGTTATCCCTGTTTCTCTACAATATAAACTTTCCCGAAAATTATACGAACATATTCCGACGCGTTTAACCGTGTTTACCGACGGGTTATAACCGCGGTTACACGCGTGTATTTTAAAAAAATATACGGCTCACCTCTGTTTCTTCTTCGTTATCGTACTCGGACCAAGTCGTATTTTTCTGAAATAATATTTAGTCGGAACGGCGCGAAAAATTTATAAAAAAAGAAAAAATTATTAAAAGACGAATCACACGTTCGGGCTTTCAGCGCAAAATTCGGCTTAGTATTTTTTATTCCGTAACACCGTAGTAAACGCCTACGAACGCGATGAGAGTACTACTCTAATGCCTAAAACAATTTCGAATTTGTAATTCGTACCCCGTTTAGTTTTTAAAAATTCGAAAACGTCGTACTAGGTTTAGTAGTAATAATCGTCGATCACTATCCGAACAAGTGAAACTCGACACGTATCGATCGGAGCGTTTTCGGGTTGTTTAAAGACAATTATTAGTCTCGTAATCATTGTCGGGACGAGAGTAAAAGTAGTAATAATGGAAACTATTCCTCGAGATGTTCGTAAGCGTTTACACGAACGGGACCCGCAGGACGTGACTGCACCAGGATTGCCTGATAGGAACGCCGTGTGAACTTGTTGGCGGTCGTTCGCGGTACGACGACACTCACGTACGATAAACGCGAACGTAGTTGACCAGGCCGTGGACAATCCGTCACGACCGGTGGCGATGGATGAAAACGACGACACCGTCCCCGAATCGGTAAAATATTTCGTTCGGGCCGAATCGGTTTCGCGGTGGACGACGGCGACGACGACGACGACGACGATAATATCGCGACTGATTCGTATCGGACAACGGGACAGAGGATTCGGCCAACGCGTCTGGAAATCGTGGCGATTAAGCGGAGGAACACGTAGAGAATGTCGATAACGGACGAAAACAACGAAACGTCGAAAAAACGGCCGCGCGTACCTGTAACGCGAATTGGATAATCGTAACACTCGACCCGAGGGCTAAACGACAGATTTATCGCGCGTTTCCAAGCCGGAATCGTTTTCCTTCGTCCGTAAATAACCGCTCGAATATTAATACGCGACATTCTCGAACGCGTCGGCAAACGGTTACCGAAACGAAAATAAAATTACCCGCGTATACAAAAAAAAACAGCCGGCCTTCGATACCGGTTCGACATTAAGTAGATACGTACACGCGACGACAATTGTCAGTCATCGGAGGTGAATTGGTCCGCAACGTTGTTTACGTATTATTACGGTAACTGATGTATTTACCCGTGATATTATCGTTTCCGCCGGATTCGTGGGACGATATACCGCGAACGGTTGACATAAAATTACGCGTATTAGAGAGAGGTGGCGCGACGACGTCGACGGGAATTTCGTAACCGTAATAAATTAGAACGTAAACGGTGTACGCGGTACGCAAAAGTAAATTAATTCGAAAACGGAGGGCCCGTTAGTCGCGTCGATAGTCGGTCGTGCGCGGGGGAGAGGGGACACCGCCGTATAAATCGAGCGTCGTTACCGACAGTTTTTATCGCGATTTTCGTAAACCGATTCTCGTACGCGACGCACGATCCAGAAGACGGGAAAAGGACACGAAAAACCGAATTATCGACGTAAAACAAACGCGAACGTTATCCCATCGATGTAGACCCAAGAACGGTGGCCACAAAGTGTCCCGAAAACGGTCAGACTAGTTACCTTTCCACCCTCTCCCTCGCCCCGTCCGATCGACAAATATTAATCTCACTATGTTTTAAGCAATCGCTTCGGTTTCGTGAAGTACGTAGTGGTGGTTTTTTTTCTAAAATCGACTAGAATTTTTACGCGTCGACTATTCCTACCCCCCTCATCATATACGTCATCCATCCAGTTCTTTATTCGGTCTTATCTTATATCGTCCCTCGTCTGATTTCTTTTCGGTTTATTTTTACCTATTTTAATCAACCGAACGAAACGAAACCGAATCGACGAGTGGTCCTCCGGCTTTTTACGGCTCCGATCTCGATCATAGTAAGGTCGTCTGATGTCCGTCGTTGGGTGGACGTTAAATACGCGACGTCGCGCGATCGTTTCCCGAGCACATCCCGCGAGCATTCCATTTACGTTGCCGTCGTTCGAACGCGAACTAACCCGAATGTCCAGGGCGTCGGGAAAAACGAAGCGAGTCGTTTAACGTTAACGCCTGGGAAATAATTATCATCATTTTGTGTCGACCTCGTTTTGTAGGTGTGGATCCGTACGCGCAGTGGTCGTTGGAGATTAAAACGAACGAAAAAAAAAAACGTACTACACACTGGCGGGATTTGTCGCTCGAGCGCGCCGTATCTCGAGATGTCAGAGACGTCGCGCAATTAATTCTGGACGTGGGGGGAAGAGGGCAATCGACTTTTATTACGTCCGTACAATGGAGCGCGCGCGCGCGGCGCCCGTTTTATCTCGGCCGGGCGCGAATTTACGCAACCGTGAAAAGTCGTAACGTCGGCGCCACGTCGTGTTTGCGCGGCTCCGAAACGATTATTACGGCGGCGTAAATATTTACCCACGCGTCCGGGGATTTATTACGCCTTTATCGTCCGAAAGTTTTCGGTGAAATATCGCTGCATTCGGTTATTATACCGTACGTAGGACCGTCCGACTACCGTACAACAACCACCTGAAGAGAATGCGGTATCACGTCCGTGGGATCTTGTACACGAATGAAGTCGTAGTTCGAAGGACGAAAAGGGTGTTTTTTTCGAAAACCGACCGCGCTCTCGGTTTTTTGCTCCCTATCGTTTTCCGTCTGGGGGTACTATGTCACCCGTATACCTCTTTATTTTATCCGTGTCGGCGTGGTATTTTCAATGCGGTTTTTTACTTTTTCGCTTTAAACGTTATTAAGTGTTACCGCCGAGCTTTTATTGTAAACGTTCTTTACGAATTGTGTACTTTTTCGTCGTACAGTTCGAAATACAACTACGTTAACGTCGCGCAATAGTTAAGGACGCCAACCATATGTCGTTAAATTCGTTCGATCGAAAGATAACGAAAAACCGATAAACCCGACTGACCGTTTATTACGTCGGGTACACGACGGAGATTTATCGTCGTTTTCGGTTTCGGAATAATAACGAAACTCCACAAGGCCTTAATGGTCCTCCCGACTTGTGAACATATCTTTTTGCCGGTATCGTTTATACGGTGGAGGTGTACTCCCGGCGACGATTGGTGAAACGAATAACGACGATTTTGTCGGATCGACGACTGGTGTTGTTTGATTTCACTAAACGAACGTACCCTCTATAAGTGCCTCATTATTAGGGAGACGCGCAAAACGAACCCAAGTTCAGAGAAGATGAGGGTCGTCGCTTGAAACGGTTTGGAAACGTTCCACGAGTTTTTCAATCAAATTCGGTCAATAGCCAAAACGCGGTGCCAAACTATTACAAATCCGTCATCAACGAAACAATAATAATAACAACAACTCAACGATGCGCGCGCGAAGTAACGGATTACTAAAGATCTCCGACGTCCCCTGTCCATTAGCCGGTTACGGTTTTTTTTTTTCTGTTTTTCGTTTGTACCGACGACGGTAATAATTCGATCGGATTTCGGCGACCACTCGAGAGAACGAAAACGGAACGGTGGTAACGCGCGGTTGTTGGTTCGACGACGACACCGTTTAGGCGAAAATCCGTTTCCGGGAGGCACGACGGCGTACTAGCCGGACGGTCGACAAAAGAAGGGTGTCCTCCCCCCTCCACCTATAGCGTCGCGGTTTCGAAAATTTCCGACGTCCGCGGCGGCGGAATCGACGAAACAGGTCGGACCGCGGCTGATTTACGACGGGACGGGACGCGCCGCGATGTTACGCGTTATACACGCGCGAACGTATATAATGTACACCCACGTACACACGTACGGGCGACCGGTATATTATACGCGTGTAGGCGCGTGAGTGTGCGCGGCGACGGAGTGGTATCAAAAATATGCTAAGATCAATATTGTACGCACAAGTTGCTTTGAACCCGAACTCTGTCGAGCAGCGCGAGTACAAAACCAACCCTCGCATCCCTCCGCCACCGCACGCCACCCACTCGTGAGTTCGCCAATTTCGCCCCCCCCCCCGTGCGCGCGCGAAAACTCTCGCGGCGATTCCCGGAATTTCCGCCAATACGTTCCCGTACGACCGTCGCGCCGTAAGTCGGCGCGCGCGCGACGTTCCGTTCTCGTTCGTGTCGCCGTCCGTCCGTCCGCCCGCCTGCCCGGGCACGTCGTAATAATTCGCGGCACGCGCGCGCGCGCGCGCCCCGCGAACAACGCCACGCCGTGCCGGAAAAATCCGCCAGTAGCTTCGCCGGCGGCCACGACGACGATGACAACAACGACGACGACGACTTCGACCGCCGAGAACCTCAGCCGTGCCGTCGTCTCGCCGCAACAAATCGCGACTTCGCGGCGTTCCGCACGACCGTTTTACGACGACGACGCCAACTAACCACGGCGGTTCTTCCACGTTCGGCGGCTATTCGCTATCGTTTTTTTTAGTTGTACACCGAAATGGCCAACTCGTCCGGTTCCGTCCGTACCACCGCCGCCGTTGTCGCTAACACCGCAACCGCCATCGCCACTGTCACGCCGAAAATCCAAATACGATGTAAACGAAAATAGTAAGCGTAACCTTTATATTGTAACACGGCGGCGGTTTTCGGGTCGATTGAAAACCGCCGTCGTCCCCAGCTTTTCGTAATTCGCTTTTACCTTGGCCATTTTACCTATTCCAACGACGGGGAAAACGCCGTTTTACATACTTTACTGCCTGTACAGAGAGGTTCGATACTCTCCTTACACTCGCTCGACGGGAACAAATCCGATTACTCGACATCGATGTCCGGCGTTTACTCGTAATTTTCCCGAAACGAAGTAATCCGATCGGACCACCGAAAAAAACGTACCGTCAAGATCGGCGAACGATCACCCGAAAAACGAAATTAGCCAAAATACGCTTTTGTCGAACATATGTGTCCGTACGTAATTATTTATTGGTCGCACGCGCGCACGCGATCTACTCGGAAGACATTGTAGCGTCGTGACGAGCACATAGTCGTGTAACGAACTTTCCAGAGTAATCGATCAAGTTACGCCGAATATTATCGAATTTAAATATCGTAACGCCGTTTATAAGAAGTAAAGTTCGACATTCAAGTCGCGCCTCTTCACCGTGACGGAGGTTTTTACATCTCCTGCGCCTTTCGTGCCAACGTCGATTTCTAAAATTAATATGGCGAATACGACGTAAAAATTGTATCGTAGAATCCAGCGACCTTCTCGAACGTTCGGCGTAAAATGTCGAACGTAGGCTTCTAAAAACGAAAAATACGAATTTCTCCCGTTCGATTTCCGCGTTATTTCCGACCGATGTCGAAATAAACGATCGAATTTCGAAATGTATTATTTCGTTCCCGTAGTCGACACGAAGTATTTATTCGCCAAACGTTTACGATTTCTGCCGCCTTTCGGTTTTTCGTCATTTCGCTAAGCGACCTCGCCGAGTGCGCTTCCCGAAATCGAAAAGACGACGACGGAACGTTTGCCGCAAAATCGATACGAAGGAAAACCGGCGGTGGTCGTACGACCCAAGGATTTACAACGTTCGCGGGGAAACCGATATGTCTGCGTCGCGGGGATCGGACGACGGGTCGCGTCAACCAATACCGTATTCGATCCCGTTTCGGCAAATGTCCGCCACCGGCCGTCCGGTATTTGTGCGATGTTCCCCGACATTCCGGGAACGAAACCGCGGGCGTTCGCCCGTCCGTCGTATTACATTCGCCGAGACAGAGAGACAGAGGGAAAGTGAGAAAGTTCGATAACGAAAAAAAACCGCCGCCGAGTATTTCCGTTCGTTCGGTCGTGACGTACGGCGTATTGTTATGGCGACGTCTACGCGATTACTCGATTGTTCCGACGCGTAGCGGCGATATATCGGAGATAACCGGGGCACGTTCGACACGACGCGCGGCCGACTTCGTGACACAATCGAGACGTCGGCGATTTATCGTCGCTGCAAGTCGTCGATCGAAAAACGACGGACCCGAAAACGAATTGTCTCCCGGGTCTTGTCCGACGGCTGGACGTGGTAGGCGGATCGTCTGCGTGACGGATATAGACACGGCGAATACGATACACGCGTGTGGTGCGTCATATCGTTAACGTTAATCATCGACAATGGAAAACGTATACCGGACTCGGGAAACCAAATAAGCGCGGACGAACGAATTGACCGGCGCGAAAAACCGTCGTGACCGCCGGTAACGGGCGGACCGTTTTACGCCACTCGTCCCCGTTTTGTTTTGTAATTATAATAACGAAATATTTTCGTTTATACGCACCCCCCCCCCCCCGGCCGGTCGCGCCGTTGTTCGCGAAACGTTCCGACCACCTCCGCGCGCGTTTCGAAACGACGAAATACTTTTGATTCGAACACGCTACTTTGTAGGCTGAACGGTATGTATATATTTTGCGGACGCGGGTCGAGGGGTAAGCGCGCGCGCGCGGTCGCTAAAACCGTTCGAGAGGTTTCAACGCCGGCGGTGGGTCCTAATCGCGTTGGCCCGTTGTCCGTAACGGATGCGCTCAGTGTACGGCAGTGGCGTACTAACGGGTGGATAACCCCACCCATCGAAAATTTTTAGGAAAAATTAATTTCTCACGAGACGTTTGTTTTTAGTCGATAATAACGAAAACATAAAATAACTGTTTAAACTTCGATACACGTTGTAATAATAACGTGTTCGTTTAAAACGAATGATCTACTAAAGTGTATAACGCGTTTCGTTTCGTTAGGCTCGTCTGATTTATTTATTTTGAAAATTAATCAGCCCCCCCCCATTCCCGAAATTCACGTCTAAGTACTCCGTTGGTGTACGGTATGTACGAATAGGCCGTCCATTTACCGTATTTGTACAGCGAAATTTCGAATTATCCGAAACCGGAATGCGTTTACCGAGAAACGGTTATTCGATATACGACTGTCGTCGGTCGTTCGTGAAAAAATACGTCGAGAACGTAATTCGTTTCGACTAAACACTTTTCCCGGCTGACGATTGCTATAAACGACGACGATGACGACGAAAGGTAGGCGATATGTTCGAATACTTGGCGCGTAAAGTTTTCGCGTCCCGAATAGTAGCTTAGATACGTGCCGATGATAAACGAACCGTTTCCAAGTTGGATATCGTCTTTGAATTCCGACCGACAACGACGAATTCGATAGTTCGTCGTTCCCTCGTGCGACTAAACCGAACGGATTCGTTTAGTCCGTAAATCGCTAAAATATCGCGAGTACGTCGAATTTCGACCAATACCGGCCGGTCTACGAAATCGAAAAGAATTAGCGTTAGAAAATACTTTTTAAAAAAAATTCGAGTCGAATTCCCGAACACGTACGTTAAACGCTTTGGGAAATTTCGTAAGACCGCGTGATTTTTCGACGGTTGTTTAGTGTATAGTCGAAACGCGCGTAGTTTACGGACGAACACGCGGAAAAAAGACCCGGATATATATTTCCGTTCCTTCGCGTACGCTAATATACGCGCCGTCGCGAAACAATAAAAAAATAAACGCGGGATCGAATAAAATTATAGAAACGATTCGGTGTTGACGTTACGTTGTCGCAATAACGCGTTCAAACACCGTCGTCGTTGTATAATCTTTTATACGCAACGCGCAACAGTCAATAAATGACTCACGCCAGACTTATTACAATATAACAATGTAAACAAGATAATTTAAACCGTTCGTTTCGAAAAGCCGATAAACAGCCGCCGTGCACGCGTCGAAACCGCCGTGCCGCTAAAAAAAATACCCGACGACGTTCGCGCTCCGAACCGAATTCCGTCGCGCGATCTCTTCACCGCGTCGTCTATATATATATATATATATATATATATAACAGGGCGCGACCGACGGTCGGAAATACATTTCCGGTTGGGACGCGTTTTGTATTATTACGCGCGAACGGTTCGCGGCAAACAATCAACCGGCAGCGGCGGTTACCGTCGGACGAGCTAACCACGGCGACGTCGGCCGGCGTATATATTTGCCCGGTAACGAAGACAATTCGCCGCCGCCGCCGGTCCGTAATGTCGGACGCGACGACGGAACAGTCGATCTTATTTCGCGTTCAATATCGCGCGGTTCGCCGTAAAGTACGAACGGCGGTATTTCGTCCGGCACACAACCGCCGCGGGTGCACCCCCCGTCCACCACCACCACCACCACCGCCGCCGTTAACAACAACAACGTCCGGTGTTTCCGATAAACTAGAACAAAGTGTTTTGTTGGGGGTATACCGTTTGTTTCGCGACCGTTATCGTACAATCGTCGCTACGGTAAAAACACCGCCGAACCCCGCCCGGGCGCGCCGGTGTACAAACAAACGGCGTCGTTAGCGTCGACCTCGTTCGTGTTTTATTCGTCGCCGAACCGTGCGCGCGAACGAATTGGCCCGCCGAGCCGGCCGATGCTCCGCGGCAGAGAATTCGCGCGCGAAACGGCTGTCGGCCCCATCGATCGCGCGATGGCCGTGTTTCCTTTATCGTATTACCCAAAAAAAAAAACCGTTAGCCACCGTCCCCGTTCGTTTACGAAACGATTAAACTACGACGACGAAATAACCGTTCCCCCCCCCCACAAAAAAAAAAAAACAACCCCGTTGCGCGCATGTTCGTTCCCGTTCGTAACACCGGGACATGTTACGGTTACTCGTACGTCCGTCGAATCCGTTTGGAAATCCAACGTAAACGATACGTTCTCGGACGACGGTCCCTACCGAAGTCGTACACGCCGTGTGCCGCGTTCGCAACGGACCTTCGGCAAAACCGACGCGTTATAATACCGCCCGGTCGGGCGTACACGTGTACTCCGTTAAACGCGCGTAACGGTTACCGCCGTAACAATCGACCTAACCGCCGTGATAAATACGAAATACGTTCCGTCCGAGTTGTCCGAACGCGACGGGTTGCCGGTCCACTAATACTTCGACAGCGACGCGTATCCTTTAGCTGGAGCGCGCTCGGCCCGACGGCACAATCCCCCCCATTCCGATTTGCGCCGTACGCAAGCGGCGGAGACCGCCGGATTCGGAGATCGAAATTACGGACGCAATTTATTGTTCGAGGCCGGTACGATATTGCCCGTATTCGCCGAATCGATTGTGTAGGCTCTTAGGTGATACACGTTCGCGTTCCCATATTGCGTACAAGTGAACGCGCGCTCTTTTTTCGAAATTCCAATTCGTTCGATGAAAAAATACACATCGTTCGAGCGACGTCTCGTCTTAGCGACCCACGGAATAGTACACAAAATAACGCGAATCCGCCTAAAAACATTGTACGTCGAACGCCCGTTTAAGGTTATAAATAGCACGTCGTTCGTACTCACGCGGAAAAATAAACCGGCTCGGTGGTCGGCGTGTCTTTTCTATTACGTAATTACAACGGGGGGTGGGGCCGAACGAAAACAACAGTAACGCGTAAATCGACGTACGTCGTAATAATATTGTTGCGTTTTTCGAATTCGAACTTTCCCAAACGTCGCCGTTAGGGGGAAATTAACGAATTCCCGCTGCCCGTCTCTATCCTACGCTCGGAGTTAAAATTTGAAAAAAAAAAAAAACGGAGAGGTCGAAAACGTTTTTATAAAATATTTCGCAACCGCCTTACGGCGAATCGTTCGATAGAAAATTTCGCCTCTGTACCAGGCACCCCTCCGCTCGAAACGCAACCGGTGTCGTGATTTACCAAAAAATCGTTACGAAATAAATATTAGAAATAACGATCGTTTTTTTTTTTTCTAATTAACAATCGACATATTGATCGGAAGCGTCGCCGACGGATGCTTTATTCGAACGTCCGATGGTAACGCTTAGCACTCGTATTCGTGTGGAACGATACGGATTGCGCGTAAAGGCAAAATCTGTAATCGGACGTCGGTTACGGTGGGCATGGTTACGATTTCAAGTACGTTGTCTAGTCGCGGATCCACAATAACGATAATTGGTCTGGGCGCGAAAGGCCGATTCCCTGAACACGGCCGTAAATGAGTAGCGAAAATCGGGTGCAGAAACCGAATACACAATATGGGCGCGGAACCGTCGGATTTCGAACGTGCGCCGTCGATCGGTTTACGCGTTGCCGCCCGGCGAAATTGGACGTTCGCGTAACTAATCCGCGGCTATTTCGGAACGCACCGTCGTCGGGCATAGGTCGGCCGTGGGAGCGACGCCGGCCGGCGGAAACGATCGAGTGGCCAATTTCGGACGTTCAAAAGATAAACGTAGAAAATCGTCGACGGCGAATAAACGGTTCGGACGCGTTTGTTTCCACTCCGCGTTCTTTAATCGTTCGCCGTGTACATTGTAAACGAAACGCTTCGACCGCACGCGCTAGCACCCTTACACAGGGTGCCGGTTTCGTTTCGTTCGTTAGCCAGCCGCTAAATCGTTTGAGCGAAGATCCGTGCGCCTTGAACAAAATGCGGCGACCAAAATAGGTATACGCGGTAAAGGGCGTTTCGTTATTTTCGAACGGTCGTCACTTAAGAATTGACGTCGCAAGAGTGGCGTGTTTTCCATATTCGTCCTTTCCGAAAAAAAGGCCAATCGAGAACGGTGAACTTTCGAAATCTACCGCGGCACCGTAATCGTGCGCGTAAAAGTTTATTGATTTGGGAAACGTTTCGGGGGATTCCTCCGTCCAGAGTTGACGACGGAGTTACGGCGAATACTAAGTTACGAAATGGAGCGAGAAACTCGCGGAACGAAACGCGCGCGCGAAAGTTCACGAAAAAATTACGGTGAAAATTCTTTTACGTTTTCCGAGATTAACGAGGCGATAAAAAAAGAATCACCCTGTGTATATACGTGTATATATACACGGCGTATTTTTTTACGATAAAAACACGTTTGTAAAACAGAACGTCACTAAATAAACCGTTTTTTAGAGTATTTCGCGTTTTTTTTTTTTTTTTTTTGGGAAAATAAGTTTTCGGC
>JAIPRN010005025.1:0-12266 GCA_025469175.1 Geopemphigus sp. TES_GeoC_2020 | reverse complement strand
AAAATCACCCCCCCCCCCCCCGGACGAAATACAAACATTCCCCCCCGGGAAAAGCCCCGAGTTTCGTTGTTTTTCGATTCCGTAGACACGAACACGTTTTTTACGTTCAATTCTTCGTGCCCCGTATTTATACAACGCTATCAACTTCACCCGATTGTAAAATCGTTCGATCGAACAGACCGAAATTGCGGACGTCCACCGCCGTCGCTCGTCAAATCCCTGTGTCCCGCGTGTCGTACAATTTACGGTACGTTTTATTTCTGTTATCGCGATTCCGTAGACCCGCACGTCGTATTATTATTAAAATCTCGTACACCAACGTATGTACATCCGCAGAGTTGTATGTATATAGTTTATTAAATTTGGCCACGGGCGATATTAGTTCGTTTAGGAATGTAATTTCATTAAGCGCGTACGCGCGCGTCTAAATATGTAATAATAATAATAACAGGCCCGTTGTTAGGCTATATTCGTAGCGGAATCGCCACGTTCGATATACGATTACGAACGCGAGTTGTCGAAAACGCGATTTACTACCCTAGTTTTGCGAGTATAACGAAACGTAAAACGAAAATCGAACGTTTCCCCCGGACGGTATTTAATTAAAACCGACACGGCTGTTTTACGTAAATTCCGTCCGGTCGACGTTTTTACGCGCGTCGGTTCCGCGAGGTTGTACGACCGATCGCGTGGTTTTTTTCTTATTTTAATGCTATCGAACAGTGGCGTACTTAAACCGGAATTTAGTGGTTAATTTTTAAATAAATAAATCGACGGCCCTAGCGTAAGTAAACGTAGTATTATAAACTAAAAATAGATTATTCGTATGAAAGTTGTTAAAACTATATTAGTTTTTCGTTATTATCGGCTAAAAATAATATATACTTCTCGTAAGAAATTAATTTTTCCTAAACATTTTCCGGGGTGGTGGGAGGAGGGTGTTTATCCCCAACTCTCCGTTAGTTCGGCGCTGGTGTCGAATAATCTCGAAAACCACCGCCGCCGCCGCCGCCACCGAATACGTCTGGTAACGTGAACGGAATATTTTACATTTTCGCCGAAAAATTCTTACGACGTTGGCGCGTGCAATTCTCCCGCGTTTTTTTTTAGTTTCTGAGTGTCGTATACGTTTCCGTATAGTGTACGCGCGCGTCCTGTACGCGTTCCTTTAATTATTAATAAATCCGACCAATCGTGTTCGAGTTATTCCAGTGAATCAAAAACGCCCAAAAATACGTTAGGTTATAAACGGATAGGCCGTATATGTATACGTGTATTTGTATAAAAAAGAAAACGCGGCGACGAATAATAATAAATAAGTAAACGTATATTTCGTTTTTGAATATACGTGCCGAACATTTTAATTCCGTCTTTCGTTTCTCGTTATTTATTATTGTTTTTAGCGTCGCGCGTGTACATCACCTTGAGTATACGCGCGGATTGAAGGGGACAAATATTTTCGTTCGTTTCGATCGTAAAAGTCGCGCGCTCCGTCGTAACTCGCGTGTAATTTCCGTAATTTTTTTCTCGCTCTCGAAATAAGCGAATCGTCGAACAACTTAGTTACCGTTACGAATGGAAGTATTTTTAGTACTTACCGTCTGTGTTTAATTATTCGAACGCGACGGTAAGATGAAACGAGCCGTTTGAACGGTGTCTGTCTGTCTGCTGCTGGTTTGGGAGCCCTCCCCCTCCCCCCCATCGGTTTAGAAATTAAATTACGCCTTGGCCCAGTCGTGTTAGCCGAACGTGAGAATACCGGTATTAAAGGCCGGGTTAGATTATTCTTCGAACCACCGAAATGAAAGCGGGGCACTCGGTGTAATTGGCTTCCCGTCGAGTTTTACCGTATTTGTTTGTTCGGCAGTATTTACTCGGCGTACGTACAACACCGCGCCCGTTGTGTAGAAATTCGTCAAATTGGATATTATTTTCCGGCGTGTCCTTTTTTGTTTACGCTCTCATTTCGCGTCGCTGTAATTCGTAAAAATCGACCTTATTTTCCGACAAATAAAAAATTACTCGTAAATTTGCGCCTCCCCGTTATTCGAAATAATTTTTTTACACACGACTATAAAATCATAAAATACGGCGCAATATTTGCAAACATTAGCGTTAAAAAAAATCGGAAAAAATAATCGTATTTTAATTCAAAATATAATAGGCGCGTAATTTATGCTTACTTGACGTGTATATATACACACACACCCGCGGTATACGGCTAACCGGAAAAAAATAAAACGCTTACAAATTACGTTACGAAATAATTTATTATCATTGCGCTCGCGGCGTTTTTACGTAAGAAATAATTTCGACTTTTAATAAAGGCGTATTAAATTTTGTATAATTCGCGGCGAAAAGTACGGAGTATTTTACTGGACGGATTACGTGGTTTTTTTTGTTTTTGTTTATAAACGATCGATCAGAAGACCGGAGTCTTTCCCGGCAATATCTACGTACGAGGTACATTTAAATGAATACGCGGTGGAAGTGAACGCGCCGACGAGACGTTGACATAAAAAACGGACGGAGTTAGCGGCGTTCGTTATTTTACGCGAACGTATTTTTGTATATAATAGGGCGGAGAAACGCCCGCGGGTCGATTTTGGGTTTTTTCGTTCGTTCTATAGCGATAAGTAATATCGGATCGATATAACCAATCGTTGTAATTGTACGACTTGTGTGTGTGCGTATATTCGGTTAGGTACGACGTGTCGATACGGAGCGTGACTTTTCCGTCCGTCGTCGTCGTTGTCGTACACGCGGCGGATACGGCGAACGTTTGACGACGTGTGAACGTTTATTTACCGCGCGCGCGCCGCCTATATTATTCCCGGACGTTGTTTCGCTAAACGATGATTCGATCTGGTCCGATTATTGAATAACCGCGTTCCCGGTCATCGCCATTGACCGATCGTATGGTTTGTACGCCGTATTCGACGCGTCCGTGTCTGGGTGCCGGTCGAACGTGCTACCGAGAACGCGTCCGACGGATCGGCGCGTCGTACAGTTTCCGAACGAACGACAGCTATTAAAAAAAACCTAACCACTCGGTAACACAACGTCGACCGGTACGTGGTTGGTGTACGTCTATCGTACCGGTGCCGTGACCGGGTACGAGGGAACATGGCGCGTTTATTACGGGGTCTTTAAACCGGCAGCGGTCGCGCCCCGGGGTCTATCAGACCCAAGTCATTTCATCCATTAAAATAAGGAACGATGTAGACAACGGCCGTCGCGCCCTCTACCTTTCTAACTATTGCCGCGGAAATTCATATGGTCGTAACCGTCACAGCGCTTCCCATCGCGATTAGTGCGTACAATTTAATGTCACACCCGGCGCGACTAAACGTGGTAGGGCGCGACCACCGCCGCCGGGATAATACGGTTCGATTACGCGTTACGCGGAATTCGTGGATAAGATACAATCGAAAAAATGAAACGCGTTTTCGCCAGATCCGCCGTTCGCGTATAGCGTATGCGACCGCGCGCGTCTCTATTAAACGTATTCGCGAGGCGCCGATAAAACTCCTCCCGGGCCGCGTCGCGGCGTTTAATTACGACGGTAATTAACCGATCGGTAGTTGTTCGCGCGATAATCTCGCGCCCGGTTAATAGAACAAAAACGGTGGGAAAGTTCCGCCGGAATATGCGCCGCCGCCGCGCGAAAGGCGGTGTGTCTACGTACACTTTGAACGATATATATATATGTATATACATCGCGCGGATATCTCCGTTTTCCGTGTCTCCCGTACGTATTCGCCACGTCGACTGGCGGCGCCCACGTCCGTACCGTCGCCTATACGGGAATACGACGGCGATTATAGATTATATGTGCGATCGCGGGCCAAGTCGTCGGAACGTTCCGTACCCGCTGAAGTTGTCGCGAAAGTCCGAAAAATTTCGATTCGTCGGACCGGCGCAATGTCCGAAATCGCGCCAAAACGTGGCGTTTAGCCGGCGGCGCGAACTTTCCGGATTTTCCGATAATTACGACGCCGTCTTCATCGAAATTATCGAGCCCGTCGTACGTGCCCAGTACAGCTTGTAACCAGGCGTGTTCGATAACTATCCGGGTTAAAATTACTCCGAAAGCGCGTCAAACGATATTCGGAGATTGTACCGAAATTAACTTACGATAATTTCCAATATTTTCGCATGGATTTGAAGTGGTTGTATCTCAAACTGGTCATTGACAGGACGCGTTCGAGCGCTTCCGTCGCGTTACGAATATTATTCGGTAACGCACTCGAATCATTTTAGGATAGTTTTTAGTCTCGGTAACGAATAGAAGTCGAATTGAGTGAATAATACGCTCGGCGGTGTGTGGTACCGGTGGTATATTTTTAGACGCCGAAAAATTCGCGTACGGATATTGTTGGCGCATCGTGACGAGGCGAAATCCGCGACTTTGATTTACACGCGTCTGTGTTGGTAATCTTTTACACGGCCGTACTTTGTCGTATTATCGGTCGAAATTAAACGACGAGCGTGTCGATGCGCCAACATCGGTAGCGTTAACTTCACTGGCAGTCAATCGTCGATCGTTTCTTTCACTTTTTCTCGAACGATTTGTATCGTCTGTTCGCGATGCCGAACGTTGCCCAGGACGTCGGTGTGTGTATATCTTCAACATAGAGATTCCAATTTTCGTCGGTACCGATGGCAAAAGTTACGACTTGAAGCAGTAACCATCAAAAGCTAACTTTGTCGAATTAATTAAAACACTCTGTAGCACTTTTACCGATTTTCAAGCAACATTCGATACACGCGCGTCGTTCCACAGTGATGTCCCGTCGTCAAATCGCGATTTTATACAGAACTTTCGACCTCGAACGCCGCGCGTGTACTGTCAACGACAGGTTTGAGATAACGACTTCAATTTTATACCGGAATATCGATAATTGTCTCTCGTTTATTTCGGGTATAATAATATCACCGATGACGACGTTTAACGTTTTTTTCGGAATATTTTTTGGTATTGAACACGCTTCGTATATATATATATATATATATATATATATATATAGAGCCTAAGTTCTACGATAATAGTCAATTTACAACGTAGATCGTCGAACTTCGGATCGATTGGACAAAATTACGCTAAATATTTGAAATCCGCGTGGATTCGGAAATAAAGAAAATTCTTCGTTTTCGTCTATATCGCGCGACATAGTTACCCTGGCCTCCGCGAGAGTTACGTACACGCGTCGAAATCCCCAAACGTTACGAATATATATATATATACATTTTAATTAGCGATTTTCCTACCCGTTTTAACTAAAGTCCGACAAAAACGCTCGTTTTCGTTATTAATAAAAAGTCAATTTAAAACTTTTCCTATCGAGATTATCTTATATTACGCGCGTCGTACGTACTCTCGAAACATTTTTTTTGTCGCCGTCCCCTTAGTATTTTTTCGCTCGAAAAATCGGTATTTTTCGTCGCCGTCGGAAATTTCGTACACGCGCGCGCGCGCGCCGCCGCCGCCGCCACCATCGGAGTTGGCCAATTTCGCCAAGCGGCATTTCTCGACGTTTTCCTCCGCGAAACTATTTCGTACGTCAATAACAACAACAATATTAATAGCGAATTTCGTCCGAACTCCGAGACTCGAATCCGGGCTGCCCGCGCACCCGCCGCGAGAGACTATATTATATTTAAATGTCGCGATATCGAAAATCCCATTTTCCACCCCGAAACGCACGAAAAAACACCGCGTTACTGTTATCGCGATTCGCCCGTGACGATTCCGAATTCGGCGTCGCTGACACAGCCCAGTAATATGCCCCAGACATATTTGTGTACTCTGGCCGTCATCCGCGGCCGTTATATATATATAAGTAGTAATAGTAGTAATACGTTTCGCGATTTTGGACAACCACCGTGTGTGTGTGTGTGTGTGTGTACCTCCAAACCACTCGACGACCGTGTACGCCTATTCGTGTTATCCCGTCGCCGTATTGTTTTAACCGCCCTCGTATAAACGAACGTACCTATTTAGACGTACATTTTTCGCCGGGTTTTTTTTGTTGTTGTTCGTTTCGTTTTTACGATCGGGTCAGTCGCGTACGCGACGCCGTTTTGTAAAACAACGGGTCAACGCCGTTATTGTTGTGTAAATTTAGGAAAACAAACGCGAAAAAATGGAGACAAATAAAAACCAACGGTGTTTTCTACGCTCGTTATCGCGATAATTGTTTTATAGCGGTTATACCGTCTCCGAATAAGTACAGCGCTAATTTTAATACGACCGTTAAAAAAACAAATCGTATATGAATATTACTTTCAATTATCTTCCCTCGCCATCGAAAAAAAAATAACCGCGATCGATTTCTACGTAAACACAGTCGCTCGTAATGTATTAAATTACCCCCTATATATATATATATATATATACGTACCGTTTCGTGTAATTTATGTTTTTACTATACACGATTCTCGAGTTCGGTAATTACGTCGTATTGTCCGGTTCGGGCGACGTATTGTCGTCGTCACGTTTATACTTTCGTAACCGCGGGCTTCGCGAAATCAACGCGAAGTTATTTCCTATGTATATATTCGGAAAAACGTATCCGAACGCGATATAAATAACATCGTCGACGGTTTTGACGTACACTAGTTTAATTTACCAACCGAAATGAACGGAAATTTGGCGGGCCCCGCTTGTGCGGGGAACGTTCTTTAATTTCCCGTTAGGTTAACGCGGGCAATTCCGTTTTATAATATTACCACGGCCGAATGGAAAAACCGTTTTTTTTTTTGTTTTACGTATAACGGTGTACCGAATGACCGCTTCGTCCAAAGTAATCGATAACAAATCCGAAGGGCGCGCTACCACGTTTGAAAAGTGGACGCGACGCGAGACCACCGGGTTTTCGTTAAGCGGCGTACAGGTTTTTAAACGCGAATCAAGGGAGAGGCCCCGGATAATCGGGTCGTAATTACAGAAATTAACTTCGCCAGTTCCGTTCGCCGCGTCGGATTAGCCCGGGAGCCGACCGTCGTTATTTATTTAGCGGAATCCCCCGTAGCGAACGAGATCGAACCGAAATTGCGACAACGCGCCCAATATGCGTTCAATAATTACTTCGAAACTTCGGGGCGTTTCCTTCGCCATCTATTCCGCGCGTCGGAACGCCATTTTCGTCGTCGCGCCGCCGCGAAGGGGAAAACGAACTAATAAATAAATGGCGTTCGAAATAAAAAAAAAAAATTTTTTTATAAAAATAGAGCGCACGCAAATTGGAACTACCCCGAGGGTCGGCACCGTGATTGATGCCGTCGTCCGGAGCGTTACGACGCCGCGCGCGAGGGTCGTCTATACTAATTTCGAACGTTCGCGTCATCTGCTGCTCGAAAGCGCGCCGTGTCCCTTCGAACTCGAATTGGCCCGGTGGCGGGTGCATGCGGAGGGATGGAATAATGGCGCGGGGGTAGAGTGGGTGGTGGGGAACCAACGTACGTGTGTACGTAGCGGACTTAGGTCTTTGTCGCCAAATCCGCAGGGATCTCGCCCGGCGCGACCTTATACGTAATAAACGTCACCCCCCTTCCCACCCACAACTATATAGCCACACGAATTTGGCGCGTATAGCTTTATATAAACGCACTCTGTAAAACGTGTTTACCATCGCGAAGGGGAAAATTGTCGGCGGTACGGTTCGCGCGATACCCGTGGTAGATATTCGTATACGCCGTGTTCCCGGTGATTGATTCGAAGCCGATTACTAGTATTAAAAAATGTGCGACCGTTTTGTTAACCGTCCAGAAAACCTCGGGTCGTTAACGCGTTTTTACGCCGTCTAATATTTCCATTTTAATTAACGTTCGTGATATCCGTTCGACGTACGTACCACTTTTGGTTTTCGAACAGACGAGTGCAACGATCAGGTTGTGTTTCATCGCCGGTTACCGCGCCAACCGAAAAAGTCACGTTTACCGTAACGACGTCGGCCCCTTTGCGGTATTCAGTTTTGTTTTCGCTTTTCGTCTATTATTGTTCTCGTTATTCGTCCGTATTTTATCGTATTACGATTTTCGATTTTTTCGACTATTTTTCACGCGTATCCTAAGAGTTTTTTTCGTTCGAACCAATATGTCAAAAAAAGAAAAAAACAAACACCTCGAATAAGTAGTGGCCTTTCGTAATTAATTTAAGCACAGATTGCCGAATGTTCGATTAAGAAAATAATCCTATGATTGTAAATCGCTATTTTATTCGTAATTTCGCGAAATACGCAAGTTTCAAACGTCCACGGCGACCTATATATTATTTACGCGTATTCGTACGTCTCTTAAAACTACGCGATCTCGAGGTTCGGACCTAACCGTCCCCATCTTCCACATTGCCCTGTCCCTCGGATCTTCTCGCACACCAGCCTTCTCTATCGTGCCACGCCACCTCTTCCTATTCCCATTCTACCATCTCCGTTTCCTTCGTCACACACGCTTTCCTAACCATCTCGATCCTATAATCTCGCGTCTGATCGATTAGGCGCCGTTCCCACGCCGCTACTTCTTATTGTCCCGTTTCTCGCCTAACTTTTCCAGTCGCTCTTTCACTCGGCCATTCACGTCGCCGTTACATCCGCGCATCGTTCTACTCCCTTGTCTACTGCCCCCCCGCCGGCCGTCTGATCTGTACAGATAGGTTATTCCTATATATATATATATACATATAACGTAACGTTGTTTTTTTCTTTTAATTATACATTCGATTTGCGTGACTTTCGTTTTCCCCTCTCCGAATTTCCGTAATTTTCTTCGTTCTACTAATAACGTCCCAATACATTATCCGAGTTAATATCGAAGTTATGGGAACGATATATATATATATATTGATTTATTTTTAAATATTCGAAATATCTATAAATCTCGATCGAAACGAACGAGGGTGCGGCGCTGTTGTATCTAAATTTAAACCGTATGTGTGCGCCGTCGGAGAATAAAACCAGATGTTACGTGTACCGTTCCCAAAAAACGCGACGGTACGTATAAGTGAGCGTGTATATTTATAAAGTTGAAGTATATATATACATATATATTATTTTACGGCGTAAAAATTTTGAATATCAAAAAAAAAAAATGTTACGGGCTCGTCTTTTTTATATAATTCTTCGAGCGTACGAAAAATGAATTATGTTCGCGGGTTTCAACGTCGCGATATTTTCAAGCTATCGTTCGCGGTGAATTAATAATAACGTTTCGCGGCCGCGCGGCGGGTACACGCAAATACGTACGAATATTCATATTTATATAAATATAATATTCATATTTTGTTCATCTCGTTCGGTTCGCTCGGTTTTTTTTTTAATCTCCGTTTATTGTAAACGTCAGTAGCGACGGGATTTACCGTAAGACACGGATACAATCGCGCTCGGATTTCTTTTTACGGTACGTCGCTTTGTCCTACACCGTTGTTACATATACCGTAGGGGAAAATTCGTTTTTCACGTACGACCGACGCCATCCTCTTCTATCTCGATGATTTCACGGTGAACAACTTTCGTCTAAAGGACACGCGAGCATAACGGAAAGTTGAATCCGAATATACGCGCGTCCCGGCCCGTATAATGGCACGATGTATTACGAATGTATCGCTATTGACGCGCCCGATCAATCCGGTTTCTTTTTTCCCCCCCTATTCTTTGTCATCCCGATCGCAAACGTGTTTATATAATTACGCCGTCGCCCGAACCACCGCCGGTCCTGTCCGTGTCCGTAGTTAAAGGTCCGATCGATATCAACGTACAGGTGGTGTACGCGTGTATAATCTGTTTACAGTCGTTCGTTTGTTTATTTAAAAACTCCGCGCCGCGTTTTTTCGTCGTTCGCCAAAATACGTGTTCTGTTATTGTTGTTGTTGTTGTTTTTGGCGTTGTTGTGTTGTTCTAACGAAGATTTGTTTAAACGGAATTAAATATCGCCTTCGAAAATACGCCGACACGATTGTTTCGCGTTTCGTTTTTATAGTTGATGTTGTCGTTTCTAATATTATACGCGCGCGAACACGAACATTATTCCGTGTCGGCTGTTTATAATAAACACCGCACCGTAGGTTGCGCGATCGTAAAGTATACAACGGATAAAATAACAACAACGAACCCTTCCCCCCTCCCTTGGAAGTAAATCGACGTTCCGTAAAGTGTAGTCGTGTTTTTCGAATTTCCGTCGCGTGTCTTTTACGTTTTTAGTTTTTCGAATCGATCGTATTGTACGGCGGGATTGTTCGTATCCACGCCCCCTAGTCGTTTTCTATCTTATAATCAACCGTAATCGTGTAGAGACGACGAAATAATAATAATAATAATAGTAATTTCGGCGAAATGACAATACGGCGGCGGCGGCGGCGGCGATGACCCACTCGGAAGAACATGTGCGCGGTCGAGGGGTCGGTCCGATGACATCGTTAAATCTTACGACGTACGCGCACGTGTGTGTTCATAAAGGCAAGGAGGGGTGATGGTGTGTCCCGCCGATGGTCGAAGTTATTTGGCAATTATGAGGGATCGAGCTGGTACGGACGACTAGAAACCGTGTGGTGTTGTCCCTTCCGCCACCACTGCCATCCTGAAAGTAGTCGGCGGTTGTATAGTCGAAGGACGAACGCGCGTATTCGGTTTTTGGCGTCGAAGAACGGCGGTAATATTCGGTCCCCGCTTTACGTATACATATATATTTATACACGCGCGCGCGAGACCTCTTCGAGACTGACATTTATTGCCCATTAGTCGCGCCACGCGGACCTGACGGGGAAAGCTGTTCGGTGGTGGTGAATTGGGTTATGCCGTTTTTCGACGTACTCGCGCGCGAGTGCACGTGACGGATATCTCGGCAACTCCTCGCCCCGCGTCCTCCACCTATATATATACGAGCTCCGTAACCGCCGGGGCGATAAAACCGTCCGGCGCCCGTTCGGGTTTTTACTATTTTCGGAGTTGGGCGCGCTTCGACGGCGGTGTGTGGAGGGAGAAAGGGCCGAGCGGAATGGGGGAGGTGGCTCTAAGCGTCACGAGCAAGTAAGGGACCGTCGCGCGACCGTGTAGCGTAGATAAGTAAGAGCGTAAAGGAGACGGGAACACAATTATTTACAAAATCGGCGCCGCCGTGTTTGTAGCCCTTCGGTCGTCGGTACGAATTGTCGCTACGCGTACGACACAAAACCACCGCCGTCGTCGTCGATTCGCGTTCGTCCTGGTCGCCTTTACGCGAAGTAAATACGCGAATGACGCGTTAAAACGAAAATCGGTGTTTTTTTCGAATCTACCGCGTCCGAGTATAATCGTTTTTTTTCGCGCGTGTAACGGTTACGAGGGATTTACTGGCCGGTGTTCGTATCGTATTTCTCTGGGCGTTTTGCGAACGTGCGCGTACGCGTTCCCGTCAGTCGTCGCGTCTCGGAGCGATTCCTTTTCGCCGCTACGAATACGAATATTGTCTATAAAACCGACGGTTCCGGTTTTCATTTCGATCGTAACGTTATTGGCGAGAGGTAGCCCGTTATTGTCGCGTTCCTTCCCCCTCCCCTCTGAAACATTCGCGTCGCCTCGTTTCCATAAACCGATTTATTACACATCACCGCAGGGACATTCGCGTACGTCGATTCAAATTAATCGGCGTATTAATATGAACGTAGCCGTGTAATATTGAGATATCGCGATTCATTATTTAGCGCCGGCGCTTATACGGAACGACACTAATACCGATTAATACCGATCAAGAAACGGTCATTACCCCAAAAACACACACACGCACATAAACGTGTAGGCGCGCTCGTGTTATTTTATATTTCGGGGAATCGATATATATATATATATATTATAGGCGACCGCGCTCGATATTCGCGTTAAACGCATTAATACACGACGAATTACCGGTATTAACGTGTATCCGCTAATAATTCCGGGTACTCGTTACGGCGGCCCGTATTGGACGACGTTTGAAATATACGCTCGTCCCCGGGTCGACGGTATTCGGAGTCGCCGCGGTTTTTTTTCTTCGCCGTTACTTTTTCCCGCGCTCGTTCCGCACGAAATACGTCGTCTATTCATTTTACGCGCCAATAATGCCCTCGTACTCGCGTTAATATACGCCCAAGTGCGGTAAACAAACAAAGAAATACCCGAGGCTCGATATCCAATACGTATACGGGGCCATTTTTTAATACTCCGGCGTAGTATTTGAATCGCGAGTCCGATATATATATATATATATATATATATATATATATATATATATATATATATATATATATATACACATCT
>JAIPRN010005024.1:0-12267 GCA_025469175.1 Geopemphigus sp. TES_GeoC_2020 | reverse complement strand
AATTATACGTTGTTATTTATTAGTATTATTGTTATTAAAAGTATTTAATAACTTCGAATAGTCGTTATAACGTATAATTATGTAACGCTCTAGAATACGGTCGTTTTTAAATATATATAATTTGTGTGTATCACTTTTGTTTTTGTTGATGTTAAACGGACAAAAAAAATGAAAACGTTATCGAACCATACACAGGTAGACGTATTTATCGTTTCTCGGCTGTTTACGAAAACTAAAATTTACTATTCGTACGACTGAAATAGGATAAATTCGATACGAAAATTGCGTATATATTTAGGGTTCGTTTTAATTCGTCGACAAATCCAGCGATTTATTTTTCGTTTTCGCGTTTAACCAAAAAAAAAAAAAAACAATCTAGTTTTAAAAAGAAAACGGCGTCCCGATTTCCTACTCGTAACGTGCGTTTCGAATATCGTTTTTCGCCGATCGGAACATTTTCGTCACTGGACGCCCGTACGGCCGTCCACTATTTTCGATTCGTCAAATCGATTATACGTATATAGTTCGTGACGATTCCATTTGAACACACCTCTCCGCGTTTGTTGTTTCCCGGAATAATTTTTTCGAATAATACGAGGGTTGTACACAACCGTCGATATCGGTTCACGTGTATCGAATCGTACGCTTAGGAAGCCAGAATGTGGCCGGTATCTCGATCGGATTATTTTGAAACTGTAGCGTATAGGTTCTAGAACACGCGCGTTTTCACCGATATACGGCGGCCGTAAAAAAAGCGATGTATATATATCATCGGTCATCGTCTCCCTCGTCCCATCTATTCGGCCACCTTCGTTCTAAACCTCCATTTGGCCCGATCCTCCACGCACACACCAGCGGTCCTCGTATCTTCCTCGGTCGTATTCACCCACTTCTTTTTCGGTCTTTCTCGGTCAATATTCATTTCCGTAACTGTTCTTACCGCCTTTTTTTTAATTGCCAGTAACCAAGTGATTGTTTTAACTAGAAAATTTTTAGTTTTCTCTCACCCGGTCGTTAATAAGTGCCGACTTTGTCTTCGTATATCGTATAAGGGTAATGACGGTTCTCAACAAGAATAAAATCCAACGTGACCGATTCTTTTTACCTGGCGATAATTGTTTAGTGTTGGTTGACTTCAGGAGATACACGCCATTGTTTAATCGATATTTTAATATTTTTTAGTTTATTCGTGGTAGATATACTATTTCGATAGTTTTGTCGAATCCAACGTAGTTATTAATCAAACTATAGTATTTTATTCGTTATGGCGTCTTCCTCGTCTTATTATCCCAGCTAATTGGAGTCGGCCACCCTGGTCCTCAACCTCCACTTGACTCGATGTCCCACATCCATTCACACACCGACAGTTCTCATATCATCCTCGATCACGTTTAACCACTTCTTCGGTCTTCCTCTTCCTCCTTCAATATTCATTTCCATAACGGTTCTTACCGCTTCCGACTCTTCTCTCCTCATAACATGCCCAAACCATCCAAGTCTATTCTATCTTACCTTATTTACTATCGACGCTACTCCTACGCTTCCCCTTATATATTCGTTTCTTATCCTATCTTTCCTTGTCACCCCGCCCATCCATCTAAGCGTTCTCATTTCTGCTACATTCATTCCTTGCTCTATTTTTTCGTCCACTGCTCAACACTCTGAACCATATAACCATAGCTGGTCTCGCTACACTTTTATAAAACTTACCTTTTAGCCTCGTTGGGATCCTCTTATCGCACAGCACCCCAGACGTTTCTCCCCACTTGATCCACCCACACTTAGTCCTATGTTTTACCTCCTCGTCCAACCCCCCTCCCGTTCCTTTGTACAACCGACCCTGAATACTCAAAGCTTCACCTAGCTCGCAAATAGCATACACCATGGTACCTCCCATTGAATCTCTTTTCAAGTCACTTCATCCATTACAACGGAGAACAAGTAAAGGTTATTTTTGAAAAATGTCGACATCGAAATATTAACGGCGGTAGCGCGTGAATTATTGTCGGCGTTACGGCCGAAACGCAATTCGTTAGTTAAAACTATTAACTTTGATTAAAACTAAAGCGTCCGTTCGCAGGTGGTACAGCGGTGTCGTCGTCACCATTGCAAACGATTGTACAGTTCGTCGCCCGCGGCGGTGTTTTCGGACGACGGTAATGTGGAAAAACAGACGGCACCGAAGAAACCGTCGTACGACGAATCAGGTAAAAGCGGCGAACGTTTATGCGCGTATAAGGTCGTTCGACCTTACCGATGGGCTTCCTCGTCCCTCCCGAGTGTTCCTCTAGAGTTATTAGAGAGCACTTTTTGCGGTTTACGTGCGTCGTTAATCGCGGTCGATAAACATTTCGGCGTAGAGGAGTTGTCGATTCACGCGACCGGTGATGGTGAGGGGCGGTTTGTTCTTATACATATTCGCGAATAAAAAAAACGTATCGTGTAATGGAGGTCGAAATGTTTAGTGGCGATCGTCTAGCGGAAAGGCGGATTATCGCCCCCGGAGTGAAATCTGACCTAAACGTTTTTCGAAATATACGCCCGGACACGCCGTAGAATTTATCGCCAAAACTAAACGTCCCATATTGAAATGACGAAAACGGTCGCCGAGCAGCTGCTTATAGCGTTTCGTTTCGTATTACGTTCACGACACGGTAATACTTTTATACGCGTTTGTAACGCGAAGTTGTTTCGAAATAAATTTAATAACTCGCCGCGCCGTTCCTCCCACGGAATCGTAGTTTGAAAAGCCAAAATGCGGTACCGGCCGTTCACGTCGTACCGACGTCGGTTAACGCGTTTTCTTAAGAGCGAACGAGTTTCGAACGTTAATATCTAAACCGACGTTTTCCCCTAATATTCGTCCGAGTTGAAATCGTTCGCGTTTAAAGCGAACACATTTTGTTTATATTAATACCGTTTACGTGTTGGATATTTGTACTTTTAAAGTCGTATCGCGAACGTTTTGTTTTTTTTAACCTTCGATATGTACGAATATTACCCACGTTCGTAAATATCCGTTTAACCTTAAAACTTCCGGTATTATTTGGTAATACGAACGTTCTCGAGAAATGGTCCGACGGGTCGTTCGAATTTCGGTTACGGTCGTATTAACAAATTCGAATTAACAAACGGACACGGGACGGTCGGTTCGGTGTTCTAAAATCGAAAAGAACTTTACGTTTTTAGAATTCATAACGTTTCGAAATTGAAGAACACTCGAATCGCGTTCCTCGAAAAATCGAATTACTAGTTGGATCGGTTCAAGTAAACTCGATCGACTTAAGAAACCGTTACGTCGCCTGTTTTGGTCGCCGCGGCGTCTCGTCCGTGTATTCCGCCCACGCGGACAACGGCGATCGTCGTGCGGACACGTTCCACGTGCTTGCCGAACGTTACCGACCATTTTCGACGACAATTACGCGTATCCGCGCGTTAACCCGGCACAGTCGCCGCGCGTCAATTAATTACATTGGCCGGATATCGATACAGTCGTATATTATTATAAGTGACCGGGGGGGACAAATAATAATACGACGAAACAAACAATAATAACGATACTACCGCGTGTGCAATTTCGAAATATTTGTACGGGCCGCGGACACGGCGCGTTCACCGAAACAACGTGTAAAGACTATACGGGTGCGCAATGAAAATGGGTTTCGTTCGCTTAAATAATTGGCGTCGAAATTCGGGTTACGAATGATCGCGGGGTTAAAAATAACGGCGGATAATGTAGGCGAGTGTAGACGACTTGGTCGGGTACGCGCGTTCGGTTACGTCGCCCTACGTCCGTAATTTGTCGGCCAGCCAATTCAACCGGCTTTCTCCTCCAGCACTTCGAACTCCTCGAATTCCATGTCGAACACGGGCACGGCGCTCGTCGCCTTCTTCCTGATCACTATCAACGCTTTCCACGACATCTCGTCCGCGGCGGACCCGCTGGACAGTTTCGACGAGCCCGACGTCGACGAACTGTCCACCGTCCTCGGGCCGGACCCGTTCCGCCGTTCCTCGTCCTCGTCTTCTTCTTGTATCGCCTCCACTTGTTTCTCGTTCCGTTTCGGCGGCTCCTCCATCAGTTCGATTCGACTCCCGCAACTGTTGCTCTTCACCAGCCTCAGTTTCACGTTCTCTTCCTTTTGATCCCGGATCTCGTCCATGATCGTCATCGTCATTGGGCTGCAGACCGCGCCCCGGCTGCTCGATATTACCTTGCCGCCGTAATACGTCACGCTCGTGCCGAACTTCCGGATCTTGTTGAGTATCTCGGCGGATACCGGTCGGCCGATTATCTCGACGGTCGCCTTTTCCGTCACGTAGTCCTCGTCGTCGCTACTATAGCCGCCGGCCCTGTGGTTCGTTCCCGACGATTCCGTGTCGAAGCTCGCTTCGCTGCCCACCCCAGACGACACGCTCCCGCTGTCTGTCCACCTGTTGTGTATATTCGTGCCCATGTCGACCGACGCGCATTTTTTCAACTTCGACCGGTACGTGTCCGGGACGACTCGCACCTCCTGTGTGGGCCTTGGTCCCGTCTTTGGGTTCTGGTTGTTCATACTCGGCGGTAGTGGAATTTTCAGCTCTTTTTGGAACAGTTGTCTGGTGCTCAACACTTTGTCCGGGTCCGGTAGCTCGTTGTCGTTGAGCTTTTTATTCGGCTTCAACGGATGATAGTAAAAATGCTTTTTCAGCGCGTCCGCGTGCGATTTAATCTCCTTGTCGCCCAAGAAGTCCATCGATTTGGGCCGTTCCAGTTTTTTCGGTTCCACGGCAATGGCGGCACACAAATCGGACTGGGATTTGTATTTTATACTACCGGTCGATTTCGAACTGTCGTCTTTCACGAGCGTTAAATTTATGGCGCTGCTATATTTTTTCGCGGGAGTCGCTTCAATCACTACGGGTTTTTGTTTGGCGTACTTTTTGGCCGAACGATTTCCCGACGTAGTAGTAGTCTTTATCAATGTTTGTGGTTCGCTCGTTGTTAGCTCGGCAGGTTCGTTCTGCAAATTCAATAAGCTCCTGGACCTAATCACGACCTCCTTGTGAACTTGTTGGTTTTCCGGTTCATACGTCAGCTGCTCCTCTTCGTACGTTTTCCACGTAGAAGTGATTGGCATATTGTACATGAGACGTTGTTCGTCTATCTTTCTTACCATTTCGGTCGATTTGAATTTTTCGTCAATCACGTCGGCGTTAACGTCGTAATTTCTCGCCTCCGTCACGTCTTCGCTCACTGCCGTCTGTAAGGTAACATCGTGTTTAGTGGCGTTTTCGTCTACGCACTGAAATCCGGTGATTTTTATCGTTTCCACCTCCGAAGAGCACGTGGCGTACGCGCTCGGATTCGAGTCGGTACTACTTTCGCTGCCGTCGGTCAGTTCGTGATTTGTTTTCACGTCGGACACCGATAACATGTCTCGGTAACTTTTTCCGAACGGTCTCGTGGTCGAGTTGTAAATTTCGTACCGGCTGGTACAACGGTTGCCGTGGCCTACCTGATTGAAACGTTTCGCCGCCGGAGCGTTCTGCAACATAGGTTCGGTACATGTACCGCGGTATAATATTGTTAAGTAACTGGATGTTCGCAGCGGCGGACGGCCGCGGTACCGTTCGCGCGTACGACAGTAACGGTTCCCGTAACGTTTCGCGTCGGTAGGTGGGCCGAATTAATAATTACGTTTAATTTTTTTTTTTCGGAACAACGTGCTAAAACCGCACCCGCGTAAAGGCTGTGGCGCGTTAATCGTCGTTTACAATTAATAACGACGATCGAATATAATTTTTTTGCCCCCGCGTGTCGACTACGCCCTAGGGTTGTAAATTATGGAAAAACTCGCCTTTAATTTAGCTCTTTGTGGGCACGAACGCGGGCATCTCGAATAATGGACCCGGCGTATATAGGCGTTTTCGGCGAAACTGTTTGAATTATTTATAAACTACACGGCGCACGCCGACGGGGGGGGCTTCTTTCTCGGTTTATTGAAAATTCCCGCAAACAGGCGTGTACGTCCGGAGAATTTCAACGTTCGATCGGATCATTCCGCTTAAATACGTCACGAGGAGGATTATTTACGACCACTATCGTCGCGCGCAATTAAATAATGGAATTCGATTTCGCGTCGAAGCGGCGTAATCGCGGTGTCAGCCGATGTTAATTTAGAACCCGAATAGCGGTCGAAATGGACGGTATAAAACAACGTTACCTCATTCGGTATATATTGCCTGGCGGCCTTCGGTCGCGACGCTGACGCTGACCTGGCTTTGGATCTGGGCACCGCCTCCATGTCTTTTTTCTTCGTTTCGTTTTCCAACTCTTTCAGCATGCGACTGAAACAATAACGCGTACGTTTTTATCGAATCCGTAATACTCACTTATTACGTTTACAATTCCCTTCCTCCTCCCCCCTCCCCCGACGTTCGCGTTTCGAAAATCCGCGAAAAGTCTCTCACTTTCAAAAAATATTACTACTAATTACTAATAGTAATAAAATTATCGAAATCCGTTTAATTTTTACGAGGCGACGCGTGATTTTCGCGCTATTATAAACCGATCGGATCCGACCGCTTTGTCCACACGTCGGTAAATACAAACGTAGAGATTTCGTTCGACCGGAACGCGTGCGCGTACGTCGAAAAATTACGGACCGTTCGCGTTCGTTTTGTTACGGACTTTAAACCGTCTATTGTATACGGTCCGTTGATGGCCCGTCCGCGTTCATTTTTCTCGCCCGGAAAGGGCGGTTTATATATACAGCCCCACGCTCCGTTTCCCAGCCCGTTCCTCCCCTCACCAAACCCCGAACGAGGCTCGCCGTTAATTAAACACGGCAACGGTGTAGTATCATCCGCCTTACCTTATTGTCAAAAGTGGCGGCGTTCTATAAGGCGTCTTTAATCTCACCCTGGGTATTAGTTCTCGGTCGGGTTTGCCGCGTTGGTTCCAGCAGAACCGGTGGAAAAATTGTTCGTCCTCATCGTCTGTCCTAGTCGAAAACCCCTCCGGATCGCTTTGTACGTGCCTGCGAATAATGTACGTTTGTATGCGTGTACGTAGCGCGGAACGCGCGTCGACGACGTTATTGTGTAATCGACGTGTTGTAGAGTCGACGCGGGTCGTTAACATTGCGTCCCCCTTTTTTTTCCGTCAACGTTATCCGTACACAACTAACGATAATTTCTATTTCGAAAGTCTTTAGCGAACAAAAATCGCTCGATCGTTTTCTTTTTTATCGATATTCGGTTTTTTTTTTAGTTCATCATAACGCGTCTTTTAACAATAATATTAATAAACGCGTTGACAATCGAACCTGTATCGAAACAGAATTAAACAATTATCCGCGAGTTTCGTAATTTGTTTCGAAGCTTTTAGTTTTACCGAAATCGTGTTACTTCAAAATGGATATTATACGTCTTCGGGTCGTTGGAAAGTTTTTTACTCCGCTTGGTTCACCGTTTACGCGCATATTAGACGTGGTGTAGGGAAAGTTTTATTATAGATAACAGTCACGTGAAGTTCTTAATTATCGAACGAATTATTTTAGAAATTAGACTTATTTCGTACAAAGGCGTAATCTTGGGTACGCAAGAAGACGAGAGTTAAACAATCGTAAACACTATTAATAGAGTAGTTCTATCGAATCATTGGACTTGAAGTCGGTTTTTTTGAAAAAAAAATATTCCGTTTCTCGCGTATCGAAAAAATTGTCGTTTTCGGGTTTTTAAAAAATAATTTTTTTAAATTCGATTACTCGTCAAGATTAGCTTTTTTTTATAATTTCTCAACGGTTTATAATAGTTTGAAAAATGAATTCGACGAAGTTTTAACGTTATTCGAACCGTAATCATTTTGAAATAGTCCGTCGCCGGGTGTATTTTTACTAATTATACGTGCCGGTCATTTAAAAAAAAGTCTCGAATTTTTCCTTTCGCCGTTCGGGAAATTCGGCGCAAACGAAATTCTATTCGTTTCCCCGGATTGGGTTAAATAGAAAAACGACTCGATAAAAAGTTCGTTCCCGATGTTGTCGGTTTTCGTTATTGTTATTTTTACGTCGAAACTACGGCGATATAAACGGCGCCTTGTTGGCAGGCAACTTATCATACGAGGGCGTCTATTAGGTTCGGCCGTAATGTTCGCGTCGTTCGCGGCAAATTTTTACGTTTCAGTTGTAGGCTGTATCAAATATAATTCTGGCGCTCGAACGTTTCCACGGTTTCGGTTTTATTTTGTACGTTTATATTTTCGGTATCGATTGAAAATTAACGATTTAATTCGTCGATACGGATTAAAGTTCATTTCGTTTTTAAATTGTATCTTAGCTTATACATTTATTATATTACGTAAATAGAATATTATTGCGAAAGAATATCAGCGGCGAATTTACAAACGATTTTTGATCAATGAAATAATTTTAAAACGCCGGTTTAATTAGAATCTTGTAAATAGTTTCATACGCGAATAAATAAATAAAAGAAATACTTTCGTTAAACGTGAAAATATTTTGTTGTCTTCGTTATAATTTACAATAAACAAATCCAACTACCTACGATTATACTATCGAAACGTTTAAAATTTGAGATCCCTTCAAACATTCTCTCAAGGTGGTGACGGTGAGAGGAGGGAAACTCCCTAACACACCTCTCCATAAATACTCGTGTTTAATCATTTCCGTCGGAAGCGCGATTTTCTTTATTATTCGCTCGTGTTCGACCTTCCGTTTCCGATCTACTTTGTAAATTCGCCCCAATGGTAAGCGGTGTAGACGTTGTATTTCCTCGTCGCGGCCAACGGCACGAGTTTTAATTTTACGGCGGTCCGAAGGACTTAGTGTCCGTATGACGACGGGCTTAAGGTCGCGGCATTAGGGTAACGAACGTAGTCGATTACTTATTGCCTGTGCACGCGCGCCTAACCGAGTACGTGATTGAATTGCGAATGTGGCGAAACGGCGTTTTAACGTTGTAGTGTACGGTCGTCGAACGCGTCCAGCGCGCGTATTCCGGTGAATTACGTACACGACCGGAAATCCGCGATTATTTTTTTACTTCGTTTTTATAAGTCGCGCTTTACTACCGTTCGCCGTTGTCAAAGATAACGGATCCCGAACGTTTCACGTCGGAAACCGACGTCTGTTGTTGCCACTTAATTAATCGCCGTTTAATTAACCCGTCCGGTCGGTATTTCGTCGTCTATCCACTGTTTCGCCGGTACGTCGTACATTACGTTGTCGATAGGAGTGGAGAAATAAGGTGCACTCCCCCGCCACAGCCCGCCTTCCGTTTTTTTTTCTAGACTCTTTAAGAAATTATAATAATCTCCCCGCGCCCGGATTATATTGACGTAAGTGGGTTCGGTCGTCGAAACGAATTGAAAAACGGGCGAATATTTTTTTAATTATCGTCCACACTTATCCCCTTGAACGGAGAAGAGGTTCCGTGGAAAAGGTACCTGGAGTGGCTGGCGTATAAATTGCGTTTACCCGGCGATGAGTTTGCCCGTCATTTTATACGCACAAACACGCGACCATACAGTGTGTGTATAATAACGTCCTTGGCGATCGAAATACAATTTTTACTTATCGGATTATTTAATATTTTGTATTACTTTCGAAGCGATCGCCGTCTTAACGGTTTTTCGATTTCGTTTTCGAATTTTGAACGTTTCGAACGCGATAACGTTTTCGTGGCGTCGTACGGCAAGAAATACGTAAAACGAAATCGAATACTCCGTCGGGTATTACGTCGACAATTATTCGTACGTATGTAACCGTGTTAATAACAGGTGGTCGGTATAAATGGGGGAGGGGAGTATATCGTGTTTATGAAAACGAGATAAATTTTTGGTTTTTCCAACACCGTAGACGCCGCTACGCTTGTACGTCGATCGGAATTTTTTCGTTGTCGCGACGAACCGAGATCGCGAAATTCGTGCCAAAGTCGTATTTAAATAATGCGACTAGGTTATTTTTTTGTTATTTTTTTGGTCTTTGAAAAATCCGCGCCGTGTCCAACTGGAAAGAGTCCAGTTGTTTTATATTCCGTAGAACGAGCTCGATACGAAAACAAAATATTTTAATTTCCCCACATTTTTTACGATTTGTGTGTTTACCGCCGCACGATGTATCCGTAATTTGTACGTCTTTATAACTCCGTACACGTTTACGCGTAGAAAAAAATATGTTTGCATTTACCGCACGTATTTCGGATTTTGTAAAACGTATTTGGACTGTTTGGCCGGCGAAAGTGGACTAATTTAAAACTGACGGCGAAACGTAACAAAATTAACCTCCGCGGTGTACTTTCAGTTTTACGATCGTCGTTTTATTTACCAGGAATATGTAAATAGGAAACAAGTTCGGGTTCGCGTTGGACGTGTCAATACGCTCGCCTTAAATTAAATCGCCGTAGTAACAATACACGGTAGCAAAATACGTTTTAAAGTTTTAAGCCGCGAGAGAATATGGAAACGCGACGAAAACGTTTTTAGAACGTCAACTCGCGAAAACAAATTACGATACGTAAATTTCAACCAAGAGTCGGTAATATTTCGGCCTTATTTTAAAATTATATTTCGAATAACGTAACGACGCGAGTAGAAAACGAGATGGAACATTATCACCTCGCCCGCCTGCCCTTGGCACGAAGGTAAAGTTACCTGTGACTTCAACCATATAATCAGGGATTGTCCGGCGCTCGACATATTACGCCGTCAATTTTTGAACTCTCTCCGAATCAATGGCACTACGGTAATCAACCCATCGAACATCCTGAATAGTAAATCCCCTAAGGTAATCAAAGAAACTATTAAATACTTTAAATCTATTGGGTTCTTCATTTAGATTCTTCCGTATTTTATTTTATTATTAATACTATTATTATTATTATCGTTATTTTTTCTTTTTTTCCCCTCTTGTATATTGTATATATTTTAGTCTAATTGTAATAATTGTTGAGCTATAATAATATTGGATTAATAAATTAATTATTGTAAGCTAATAAAAATATTAAATATTCTAATATTGGAAGCTAATAAAAAAAAAACATTACCTATTCCGGCGAATATAATTTTTTTTCATTTTATTTAGTTACGTCGTAAATTTAAAATGACCTTCCGACCGTGTCCAACTACGTACAAATATCGATTGATAAACGTTACGTTCGTATCGGTATACCGGCAGAACGAATATTAATAACGCCAACACGCTCTAATCGAACGGCGAAACGAATACCCGTCCGTTGTACGAACGATACCGTAATCGTATTTGATTTACGTCCTATAGGTTTTTTTGCGCTTACATTAATGGCGAGCCGGTGGTCTTTAATATGACGCACAATGTAGGCGATCGACGGGTTGCCAGTAATATTTTCGTAGTAATTATCACTTAACCGAGTACGTCGTCAGTTTGATCGAAATTACGTACCATCGAGCAAATAACGATTGTCGTAAGTTGGTCGACGCACAGAAAACGTTTTTCGAAAGGCATTTTATCCACGTAGCCGAAGAACGAACGACGAGTTTTGGAACGTGTACGGTATAAAGAACCCGCGTTCGGGGCGTTTACGGGTAGTTTAAACGAATTAAGGACGGGAGCTCGTAACGGAAGGGATACGTTTGAAAAGTATTTCGAAATACTTTGTCGAAAACGCGTTTGAAATCGTTTCGTCGGCATAACGTAAATGGCGCTCGCATAATGTTACGCGCGTATTCGGTGAAAAACAGTCGGTTTTTGGTCCACGGGAGCGCGGAAGTGTACGCGCGACATTAATACACTTCCGAGCCATGACCGCGAAGAGGGTGAACGATAAAAACTGGCAACGGTCCGTCGTCGTCTTGGAGGGGCCGTTTCGACGTCCGTCTGGCCCGTAGATTATTTCCGTCTTCCGGACGACGATTATCGTACGAGATAATTTCGCGTCGTCGCGACGAAATCACTTACGTAGTGACGTATTTATTGGGGGAGGGAGGGGCTGGTTAGGGATTTTCGACCTCACCCTCAGAGAATGTTCGAAGAATGCCGGGAAAATGTTAAACGTGTCGGTGATATAATTGTTGGTTTAGTTAGTCCGTCAATTACAGCGAAGAAAACGAAATATTTCAACGTTTAACCGGGACCGTGTCTTCGATCTCGTCAATGTATTTTTAACATAAAACTATTTGTAAAATTCTAATAAAACCGGCGTACGATAATATCGGAATTTTAAAATTTTATCGTTATTACGACACCCCCCCCCCAAACAAAAAAAAAAAAAAAAGATTATTAA